>JAPYZI010003518.1:0-17463 GCA_030523105.1 Ophioninae sp. A BG-2022a | reverse complement strand
TTTTGTTTTTTTTCAATTTTCTTTTCGCGATCGTTCTTAACCCAACGAAAGTTTCTTTTCTACCAATCTCCGTAAAGTTCTCCAGGTCCCTTCGCTTCTCATTTTTGACTTTGTCCGGCTGCGGAGGAGGGGTGAGGGGGGGAAAGAGGCAAACATCGGAGGGACGAGATTAAGCGAATAAAGGATGGAAGAATGCGGGCCTCGCGAGCTGTGGGAATTGTGCAATGAGATAAACCACGAGGAAACGGTACCAGGAACGGTGAAGCAAGCCTGGATTCAAGTTGAAAACATCCGGAACACGAGTTCTCGTCCCGGTCTCTCCCCGAGGAGAGAGAGAGATAAAGAGACTCGCTCAAAATACGGTACAAAGCGAAAATGGAGGAAAGAGAAGAGGGGGAGAGTTAGAGAAAGAGACGAGGAGGGGAGGAGGGAAAATGCAGGACGGGGGAGGGGGAGATGTATCCTCTTCAGCATGTGCACCACCGAGCAGTATCGTCAAGTAGTAATTTCCATCCTGTCACAGACGCGTCGTCGTCTTTCCTCCTGCTTCTCCACCTTCTCCGCTGTTTCGTACTCCTTTGGAAATTACGGATTCTCTCGTGATCGTTACAAAGACGAGTTCTCTCTCGGGAGAGAGAGAGAGAGAGATACGTGTCCGTCTCTCTCTCTCTTTCTATTTCAAGTTCCCTGAAGACTCTTCAATTCGAGATACTGAATATTATCTTCTAGACAAATGGGAAACCGACGATTTTTGGATTGGATCGATGTTGGTTATGATTTTTGTCCCGCCATTGTCAAAATTGGTAAAGAGTAGATTTAATCTTGCTGTTTATAGAATTGACGGAAGACCCGAAGAATTTATGGAAAGGGTTCGCACTGGGAACCGAAAATAACGTTTTTGAATGATGGAGGATTCGAATTGAATTGAATTCAGATTTAGGATTCGAATCGAATTAAATTCGGATTTAGGATTCGAATTGAATTAAACTTGGAATTTTGATTCCGGTTTGGGATTTTTGTTGAATTCGATTCGATTCGCATTTGGTAATTGAATTGGGTTCTATTAGAATTGGATTTGATTCGGATTTGGGATTCGATCACGATTTAGGATTCGAATTGGAAGCGATCAGAATTTAGGATGACAATTGGATTGGATACTGAATTAGGATTCAAATTGGATTCGATTCGCATTGAGGATTTGAATTGGATTTTATTCGAATTTGGAATACGAACTAGAATCCATTTTGATTAAACATTCGAATTAGATTCGATTCAAGCTTAAAATATGATTTCGATTTTATTTGTATTGAATTCGATTCGAATTTAGAATCCGAATTTCATTCGATTCGGAATTTAGGATTCGTCATTCGAATTGGATTCGTCTCGGATTCAGAATTCAAATTGGATTCAAGAATAATCATCAACTGACGAATTTCGTCCAGAATCCAATAACCGATTGGATTCCCATCAGGAACTATAAATTGACGTATAAATTCGTCAGCAGACGAGTGAAAGAAGGAAATAAATAAATAAATAAATAAATAAAGAAAAGGAAAGGAGATCGGAGGATGAATCACGACGTTGGAATAAAGGGTGGAAGAGTGGCGCGCGACGGTCGCGTGCGAGTCGACGTCCGAGACGTTCCCCGCGTATACGTGACCGATAGCCGATAATTACAAGCGGCATAATCTTTTAATCGGCTTCGACGTGGCCACACGTAATCTTCGGATTAAGAGGAGACGATCGAGCTCTCAGCTCACGTTTCCCTCGCGACTGGTACGCGCGAGCCACTCTTCCTCTCGGCGCGACTCGACGATTCTCCTTCTCTCCCGCTGCCTTATCGCCCGGGCAAACTCCTCGCGCGTGAAAAACTGACGATTACGTGACGATCGTGCATTCAATGTATTATTCTAATAACAATAACAACAACAATAATAATAATAGAAAATAATAAAAAATAATTACCATTATTATTATCACGAAATTAAATCAATAAAATTACACAATTATTGAAATAAAAATATATGTTTATTAAATATTAAATTGATTTAAAAATGAAGCAAATATCTATAATAATCATAATAACTGTAGATAATTAATTAACTTTTGAGTAAAAAATTTAAAATATAAAATTGATATGTCAATTAATTTAGCAAGTAATTAAAGGATGAAAAGAAAAAGTGATAAATACATCGTTGTGTTCGAAAGATCTAAACTTCGGACTCATCGAAGAAATCTGTTTCGAAAGTGTCCTCCGTGTTTATCCGAGAAGTTTTCAAGGCCACCAAACCGATCGTGAATTTATCATGATAATAGCTCGCTCCGGAAAGGGGTATCGACACCTTGTATATATATTTATATTTATTTATATATATTTATATATATATATATTGTTTGGGTTTGAAGGGAATATAAGGTGTGGCGCGATTTAAGGGGTTCGAAGCGTTGGAAGTTTGTAGAGGGTAGGAGGAGGTCGAGGATTCGAGGAGAGCCGGTGCGGTACGGGAGAGTTTGCAAAGTTGTGGGTTTATGAATTTATAGCGGCAGAAAGCAGCTCACCACGCGCCGGAGATCCTTTGGAATCCGTTCCCAAAGGCAACTGAGGTAACGCGACGGTTTATTCCACGCTCGTCTATAGAACCATATCCGCTTGGCTTGTACGTTTATACGTACGCCTTGAGACTGAAATCCTGACGTGCCACCGTGGCGCTTGCAATTCCAAACTAAACGAGACGCCTTTTCTCATACTGAATTCCAAGACCGCTGGAGAAGTTAAGCGTGATCTCGGGAGTCGTGTTTTATAGATCGCCAGTATCGAAATTTTCCACCCAAATTTTGGTTCTTCGATGCCCTTCGTTTGTTTTTTTTTTTTTTTTTTTTTGCTTTCGTCGAAGAAAAAGGTTCCACCAATCGTGGTCAAACTGACCACACCAAACGCTCTTTCTCAATTTTTTACGAAAATTATTTGATTCTGCAAAAAAAAAAAATAAATAAATAAATTTGTAAACTCAAGAACCTTTCAAACTTTCACGAATCTTTTGTTTTATACAATTGTACATTATTTTTTAAAATAGATATTTCATTAAAAATTTGACGATAGATATTGAAAGAAAAATTGGTAGAATTCAACCCAATATATATCTTTGACAAGTCGAATAACTTCAAAAATTGTTGATTCGTAAATCATTTGATTTTTAACAACAAAACTTTACACTCAGGAATTATTTTAAACTTTAGCAAATCAGTGGAACACAGTGAATTCGAACTAACGATCTATTTTTATTTTACATAATTCGTGTCCGTTTCAAAACAATTATAAATAATTTTTCAACATAGATATTTAATTAAAATGGCGGTGATAAATATTTAAAAAAAAAATGGCAAATTCAAACGCAATGTTTTTCCTTGACGAGTCAAATAATTTCAATAATTGACCCAAACAAAAATAACCTAAAAAAAAAAACAGTAAAAAAAAATTTTTTAATCGTCTAAAAACTGAGTTTCTAGGGGGGTGGAGGGAAAATGCATTTGAAGTTTCTGAGAAGTCACATAGTACATATATCGGAAGGTACTATACGAGAGGCAGAGGAAGAGGGGGGGGGGGGAGTGTAGACCGAAGCAATTCGAGCTCGAGACCGGCGATCCGCCGTCTTTCGTTTCTCTCCCTCGGCGAATACGACACAGAGTCAAGGAGTTTATGTTACAGGGAGACACATACACCGCAGGGGAAACAAGTCCGCACTTTGATATCAACGCCGGATACACGCGGATTTATGTTCAGTCCGCGGTATCCGCACGAGCGTATGAGGAGGGGGGAGGGGGGGGGGTGGAGGGAAGAAGAAGTTCGTTTGGGTTTGTTTGGGTTTATTTGGATTAAAAAATCGAATGTAAAAAAAAAAATCGATTGCTCCATTGTACGTGTGTCTGAGCAAGTTGTATCTAATTAAGCATGGATTTCCTACATTTTTCAACTTCGACCAAACCTCGTTTTTATCCAATTCAGTTTTCAGGATTAAAAAAAAAAAAAAAAAAAACAATGAAATTCTAGTATCTTCGATTTCTGAATCGGTACAACGGTTTTTCAATCAACCAATCGACCAATCGCTCATATCAATGATCGAATCGAACACGAGGAATGAAATATCGTGGCTCATTGTGCGGTGGATTAATTAGCAAAATAATTGAAAGAAAATTAATTTCCCGGATGTTGAATGAAAAGTGTTATTGTTCGAGGGAATCGAAACATTTTCATCGAACCATCGAATTCACATTTGATATTTATGTATTCTTTGCCAAGATTGGGAGAGGGGGGGAAAAAATAATAATTCAGCGATACGTTTTCAACAAACCCAAACAAACTCGAATTTATACCCCCCCCCCCCCCCCGCGATCGTCCGATCCTCCGAGCGCCGGCACGAGACGATCACCCTTCGCCCTTCGTTCCTCTCGCGGAATGGCTACTTTTCATAACCGGCGGAGAGGAGAAGAACCGACACCCCCGCGTGACCTCTCTTCGGTGTCGGTGTTCACGGGTAGATTCGGTCACGGTAGCTGACGACGCCCTCGAAACAGCCTCTCTTCTATCCGTCGCTCTACCGATCCACCCACCGTATATCCGCTCTTGGACACAGATTCTGCCTACACGGGTGTATGCACTCGCTGCTCGCGCAATACCCACCGCGTCTCACCGACCCTTCGACGTACTTGCCACCTTTTGACGAAACCCAAGCCGGAACGAATTATCCGGAACGAACCTTCCGAAAACTCACTCCGAAGAATCACCATTTTTAGGTTATCGGAGTCCGATTGGGATTCGAATTGGAATTACTCGATTGAATCCAATTCGAATCCTAGATTTTTGAGTCGTCGAGGAGTATCCAAAATTCCTTGGGTAATTTACTAAAATTTTAATAGAATTTATTAGATTTTGAAATTTATTAAATTTTGAAATTCAATAAATTTTGAAATTTACTAGATTTTTAAATTTATTGGAGTTTGAAATTTATTAGATTTCGAAGTTTACTAGATTTGTAAATTTATTAGATTTTTAAGTTTACTAGATTTTGAAATGTACTAAAATTGCAAATTTGTTAGATTTTCAAATTTACTAGAGTTTTAAATTTACCAGATTTTCAAATTTACTAATATTTACTAGATTCCACATGAAATTGACTAGAAATCCAATCTTGTGGTCACTTCTTCTTGATAGGGACCCAACGAGTCGATGAAGTGGATACCGGAAGTTTACTTTTCGCAAATTCGTTCCTGATATAGATTGAAATTGGAATAAGAATTTATTGTTTTCCACCAATTTGACTTCTGTACTTCCGAGTTATAGAACATAATCAAAGATTCTCGTTGGAATCTATGATATTCCCATTATCTCACGGTAACTTTTTTCGTCCATTGGGTCGTAGAATTGAATCTTAGAAAGCCCTATTTCTGTATTGAATTCCGCCAAGGATTGCCAATAGGAATTCCTCAATGAAATCAAAATTGAAACAGAGACTACCACGTTATAAAAAAAAAAAAAAATCAAAATCCCAATCCATTCCTTAAGAATCCTACTAAAAGTTCCGTTCCAACGTCGATGCGAATAAATAATCCATTTTAATCCGTAAACATTGAAGTTGAACGACCCTAACGAGAATCATCATTCAATGACGAATCAATATCGTATCCCTCAATCTGTTTCGCTTCAACAAACGCTACGCGATACTAAAACGTAGTTACTATGAAATCTCTGGAAGGTTGGTGGGTGCGATTACCCCAGCATAATTTGAGGACGTTTTAGGTTCATCGACCGTCCGGTAGGTTCGTAACGAGCCGTCATTACGTTCGGGTACGTAACGACGGAGTCAAAGACGCGTGCCCACTCGAAATCTATAAATAAATTCTACCGATGAGCCTATAAAAGATACGCAGGTATAACGAGCGCTTCAACTTTTGTTGGCTGCGATATAACTGGACGTTGCACTGGCTCGTGCACGCGCCGATGGCTCAAAAAAAAGAAGAAGAAGAAAAAGGAATAAATAAAGATGAAGATATATATATATATATATAAAGAAAAATAAAAAGAGAGGAAGAGAGAGAGAGAGAGAGATAGGCGTCGATACACGCGTCGAGAAATCTTCCAAGTACATGACGCACCGTCGTTGAAGAAAAGAAAGGACGAAGGAAGAAAACAGAAAAGAAGAAAAAGAAGAAAAAAAGAAAAAGCAGGCACGCATCGACTACCCAGAAGCGAGCTGATGACGTTTCCATGGGCGAGTTGCGACACGCGTACGACACGAGAGGAGTTTACCTGGTAGCGCCGCCGTCGGTGTTGCATACGGGTAGGAAAAAAAAACGTGCCACCACGGAGTACATCGACTGAGGCGTCAAACGTGTGCCTGTACAATCCCTACGAGCCACGGTTGTCTCGGTACGTGACCGGCTCGATACAACTTCGAGAAAATGTAGAGAGACGTCCACCAAAATAGAGAAAACACTCCTACACTCGTACAGCACTCTACACGCATATTCGTATTTTATATATTTACAGTTTTATTATTATTATTTTTTTTTTTCGTCTTTTTATTACCGTCGATTTCTTCGCACGCGCGTACCGTATTAACGTGACAATTGCATCGTGACGCGAACGCGTTAGTTGCGCTCGAGACTTCGATGACGTGACTCATGGTTCTTCTTTTTTTTTTTTCTGAGTCATTGTCGACCCGGCTACAACGAAGGTGCGATTTCTTGACTGGGATAGGGAAAATCCCCTAGATTTTATTATGTTAGTTTAGGAATAGATTCCCTGAGGTTTCTGTACTCCGTTTGATGGGTTGGTTACAGGTTTTCAATTGGGGGAACTCCGTGTTTCGGTATTGGGAATTTTTTTTTCTTTCTTTGTCGTAGGAATGGTTCAGGGAAGCAATTTTACGCTTGAGTTATAGAGATTTTTTTTTTGGGGTAGGGATATCTAGGTACTAAGAAATATTCACGTACTACGATAGGGATTTTATGTTCCTGTGGTGGGGATTTTATATTGGGGTTTTTATTTGCGGGACATGGGGTTTTTGTATTCTTGCGATCGGAATTCCTTCGATCAGGTTTCCATATTTTGGTTATGAGGATTTTATCTGTATTTTTCTCCGATGAGGATTTCATGTTCCTATGCTAGGGATTTCAGATTCCTGTGATAAGATTTATATATCCCTATGCTAGGGATTTGATATTCCTATGATGTGGATTCCATATTTCTATACCGGGGATTCCATTTTCTCCAGATATGGATTCCATATTTCTTTACTGGTGATTTCATTTTCTCCAGATATGGATTTCATACTCCTATGCTGGGGATTCAATTTTCTCGAGATATGGATACCATATTTCTTTGTTGGAGATTTCATTTTCTCCAGATATGGATTTCATATTTCTATGCTAGGGATTTCATTTTCTCGTGATAAAAATTTCATATTTCTATGCTAGGAAATCCATATACCCAATGCTAGAAATTCCACATTCCTGTGATACCGATTTAACAGGGACACGGACAAAATCCACAAATCCACATTTTTCATGAAAATTAAAGAATCTTCAAGAAAAAACGTTTTTTCTTTTTCATATTTTTCAATATCCAGAGACTAACTAATTAACTAACAGCAACATGAATTTAAAAAACAGAAAATGAAAGAAAAATGAAAATGGAATAGTACAGTAACGATGAGAAAATGATATTTGCCATAGTCCTCGTAGTGTTCATTTACAGGAGAGAGAAAGAGAGAGAGAGAGAGAGAGAATCCCCGAGAAGGGTGTGAAACCCGATATCCCGTGTGACATCCTGGTGTGACACGATGACACGTACCGTATCGTTTCACCCCCCCCCCTCCCCCCTCCGCCCTCGACGCTTGCACTCTTGCCCCGACGAATTCCAACACCGATCCCTTCATCTCGCTCTCTTGATACAATATACCGGACGCGTATCTCAGGTCTCCCCTCCCCCCCGTCTCTCGTACTCTCGGTGTTACTTATCGTACTGGTTGAAGCCAGCGGAGACGCGTATACACGTCACGGAAAAATAGTACGCGAAGAGGAAACGAGCCGGTACGCGCGAGGATACGCTCTCATCCGAGAGGCACTTCAATCTAAGTGACGTTCGAACGCAACGAAAATTCATTATCGTCATCGTACTCGTTTTTCTTTTTTTTTTCGAATTTTTTTTTCGGAAATGAATGAATTGAAAAAAGAAATTAATTAATTGAAACTTTTAATTAGTGGAAGTTTTAACAAAAGGTTTTGTATAATGTCTAAATGTGAGAAGATAAATTTCAGTGTTTTTTAGTTACCTAGTTATATCTGTTGGTTGAATTTTAGAAAGATAATGGTGGTTTATTGACAAATTAATAGACATGAATAAATCGCGTGGGATTCGGAAGCGAATTGATTTTTTTTTCGTAGCTATTCAAAAGGGGTAAGGAAATAAATAAATAAATAAATAAATAAATAAATAAATAAATGACACTTGAAACAAACGAATCGATAAATAATTTATAAATTCGTTCTTCATAATTATTCAAATGAAGTAAAAAAAGTAAATTAATAAATAACTGAGGGAATAATAATTCAAACAAACAAGCTAAAAATTGAGGGACTAAATAATAATATTGATAAATAAATGAATAATTTAAAAAATCATTGTTCATAGTTACCTCGGATGACACAATTCGCTTATTCAAAAACAGACTGAATGAATAAATAAATAAATCAAACAAATTAAACGAAAAATAATTCTCCAGAGTATCTCAAATTTGTTTTCCAGCTGATTGATCAACCATTATTGTCAGCCGTTATCAACCATTATTGACAGAATCTCACATTTTCAACTTCTAAATAATGTTTTTGGACATCGATGAAACCTGAAGAGATCAAACTGGAATGAAACTCCAGTAACATTAAATTTTAATTCCCTAAAAAGGAAGTTATAAAATCTTTTTTTTCCGGTTAAGTTTTACCAATGAAACAACTATTTATCCGTATCAGTTAATTCTCGAATTTGTCGAGTGGCTCGTCCAGATGTCATCAATGGAGCCATTAGCGTTCTCGCGAAAAAGTATCGTATTCCCTGAAACTCGTCAGGCTGAACACTCGCCTCATTCTTAAGGGGTTGGGAGGGTGCAAACATATCCGGTTCCAGAAAATATGTATCGCGATCGATGTCAGCAAAGTGGCGTGGAAGAGGAAGCTGAAGAGGAAGCTGATGACCGAACGGACAAATAGGAAGTGAAAAATATCGTTGATCAACGTTCCAGGGGTGATGAGAGCATTGGAGTGGGGGGATAAAAGATACGATTGAGAGATAAAGTTATAATTATGTAAGGGACGGCTTCCAGGATGGTCGAGGGTGAAGGACCCTCGTTGAACCGGAAATCGCGATTCTTCGGGAAGTCATTACGAGCACATTCGTATATTCAAGGCTAAGTGGGGAGGGTCGGTTAATTGGGTCCGGAGGCAACTCGGAGCTTCCAGCCTTCCAGAAAACAATGCTCCAACGTCATAAATCTTTTCGGCCTCACTTCGGCTTTCTTACGATCGCCACCCTGCCGAGAAATTATCATCCGAGTGTCCTTGCTCTCGTAACGTTCGCCATGTTTCAGGGGCTTCAAAAGTTCGATGGTCATTTCGATCCTAATGCGAGACGATCGAAGGATCAATATAATCCCCAAAAAATCCCCAGTAATTTTCTAATTTAGAAAAATATATATTTTTTAATTAGAAAAAATATATATATATCATTTAAAATTACTAATATAAATATATTTTCTAATATATATTTTATTAGAAAATTACTGGGGATTTTTTAAATAACAAACTGGATTACTTAATGATAAACTCATTGTTACATTTTCATTGATACAATAAATTTGATTAGTAATTGAAGTTTTATTTATAGAAAAAAAAATCCTAACCCAAACATTATCGTTTTTCATCCATAAAAGTTAAACGATTTTTTAATTTTTGTTTCTTTGCCGGAAATCGGGCAAAAAAAATGACGATTCAAAATTTTATTTTCCACCTCAATTTGCTGTTTTTTTTTTCTTTTTTTGCACGAATGCACTTTTATGCGTTTCCGTTGTGCGTTGCAACGAAGCGAAATTCAGCGTCGTGAAACATCGTTGAAACGCTCGTTTCGCTCGATCCTCTTCAGAATTCGTTCAATCCGCACTTCCGGCGAGTCCACTCGAAAGGGTAAAAGAGAAAAAAAAAATACCGAAGATAGGAGCTCCAACGAGTTGCTCACTAATTAATGATCGAGTCCTGCAGTATAGAAACGATTACGGGAGGAGGAGGGGGGGGGGGGGGGGAGAATCTGCAACCCGGAATGTACACACTTGTGTCACAAGTGTGATAACGAAGTAACGAAAAACACTCGAAACAGCTGATTGAAGATTTTTTCTTTTTTTTTATTTTCTTTTTTTTTTTTTTTTCATTTTCCCGCGTTCCCCTCGATCGTATGGGGAATCAAGGACGGTAATCTTGATGAGCTCCGAGCAATTAACCCTTCATTTATCGCCTCGTGAACGAATTGGTACAGGAGTGCTTTTAGAAACGACGATGTATCATTGTTAAATAGAATTCGTCAGAATGATTTATTTGTTGGTTAAAATATTTTGTTTGTATTTATTAAATAGAATTTTTGTTAAATAATTTGGATGGTTTTCATTTTTTATTAATTTTTTAATTAAATTTTGTTGTTTGTGTTTGGGTTTTATTTGATTAAACAATACGAAACCGGAAATTCGGAATGTTTCAAATAAATAGATTAAAGCGTTTGTTAGTGAATTTATAAAATAGAGAAAAGTCAATTTCGATGATGAATTAATAAATCATTGAAAAAATTCAGTATACATTAACTTTCTGAATAATCATTGATAACAATTCAATAATCCGAACGCATCAATGAAAATTAAAAATTCACCAACTTTTTATAAAATTATTTTCAAGTTTACAAATATTTATTGAAAACAAAAAAATATCTAACCTTGCATCTATTCTACGCAAACTCATCGTAATTCGATCCAATTTGCATTGAATTCTTTAATACAAATAAAAAAAACAAAAATACGATGTTTTTTTGTTTTTTGTATCGCGCACTCCTTCTCCCTCGTAATTTCGAAAATAAAGAAGCGAGGGAAGTCGAGACGGACTCCAGTAATTCTGCTGGAGTCGAAGCAACGATCGTATGAATATTCATGAACCAACGATTTTTTTTTTTTTCTTTTCTTTTCGTCTCGATAATTCGTCACGGTTTCCCCGTCGACGTTTCGCGCGTGAAGAGTTTCCCTCCCGTGAAATATCCGCGAAAGTATCCGTGTGCTCGTTCGCGCACAAATATCGCGAAAGTGTGCGAGAAAACTTGTTCAAAGATTGGCAATGGACGACGATGTGGTCGGGAGCAACTCTGAGACGGAGAAAAGTCCAGAGAGAGAGAGAGAGAGCGAGAGAAAGAGGGAGAGGGGGTAAGAAGTGGGGGGAGAAAGCCATTTAGCATTGCGTTTATGCGGTCTCGTAAGATAAATCAAAAACGTCGGATCATTACAATGACAATGGGCTGGACACGCGTTTCCCCCTCTCGACGAGTCGCTCCCCGAATTAAAAGTTCGCGTTGAACTTTACGCTCTTGCGTTGTTGCGCGATGAGAGAGAGAGAAATAGATAGATAGATAGATAAATAGATAAATAGATAGATAGATAGATAAACAGATAAATAGATAGATAGATAGATAAACAGATATTAGATAAATAGATAGTAGATAAACAGATATTAGATAAATAGATAGTAGATAAACAGATATTAGATAAATAGATAGTAGATAAATAGGTAGTAGATAAATAGATAGTACATAAATCGATAGCAGATTAATAGATAGTAGATAGATAGATAGTAGCTGGATAGATAGATAGTTTAAGAGACCGAGATAAAAAGAGAGATGATAAAGATAATGATGATGATGATGATGATGATGATTTTATTATGCCTTAGTACAAACACTTTCGGAAAATTTAAGAAAAATAAAAAACCTTAACAAATTCAAGATATAAAAATTCAACAAATCAATAGCTGAGTGATAAGAGAGCAAGAGAGAGAGAGAGAGCGAGTGAGAGAGAAAAAATAAAGCCCTGGAAATTTGAATCGAAGTGCATTGGAGTTAAATTAAATATTTATGTTTTATGGAGTTAAATTAAATATTTAATCTTTTCAAATATCTATGTTTTTAATGTTTTTTTTAGGCTTATGATTTTTGGTTTTTCGAAATCCACTCGTTTTGTATTCTTACGTTTTTTGTGTTTTTTTGTTTTTTTGAATATGAAAAGTAGGGAATACAAAAGGTCGCGGAAATTTTTGAAAATATTGTATCATCGAGAATCGGATCGAACTGTTAATTAGGCTTTAACCTCTTAACCTACAATGACGAGCATAGCCCGCGTACGATCGTCGGACCAAACGTAAATATTACGGGCGCAGCCAGGGTACGGACGATGCCCGTCATGTTTACAATTGTCCGGATAAACGTGTTACACAAGTCGTGCAAATGTCCCGAACGCTGCGCGAGCTTGTATACAATTTCGGCCCAACATCTTCGAATCGAAATCGTAGGTTAAGGAGTTAAATAAATGGACCGTGTTTCTCACGTTGCGTACATTTATAAAATAATGATTAAATAGTCATGAAAGAATTATTAAACAATTATAAAACAATTATGAAATTATAAGTATTTATAATATAAACCCAAACATTTATTTAAACGATAAATCAATCGGTAATAATTGGAGAACTCATTACACATTAATTTTTTCAGCTGATTATTATTAACAATAAAACAATAATAATAAACTTAAAAAAGTATTTCTTTTAAATTTCTTCTGTCGTAAATACACGAAATTTCTTTCGAAAGTTTTATTTTTCGCTTAAGAAAAATGTTGCCAAAAAAATGCAGAAATTTATTCAAGCGTCAAATTCATCTCCAACTTTTTTCAAAAAATAATGAGAATGAAAAAAAATGAGCAAAGATTTAAAAAAAAAATCGTTCCTGACAAACGATGAAAATTTCAACGTCGTGCGAATGAGGAAAGTCCACGGAATAGATCGCACTCGGTCACGAGCGAAGCGAGACTGCGATGAACACTTTTTTTTCAAAGATAAAAAAATAATTCAGCAAAAAATTGACAGATCAGGGCGATAGCGCGGTGCCGGTTCCGGTAGCTCTTCGCTTGGCTTCCGGTCGCAAACGCCCCCCCCCCCCCCCCCTCCCCCAATCCCCTACGTCCCCGCTCGCTCTGCTTCCTCGCATATCATTTCTCGTTTCACATAAATCTCGTCTCATTGTGCGTTACACTCACTCGCTACTCTTTCCGTGTTCCTCCTTGCTCCCGCGTTATACACGAATGCGTACGAGTATTTTACATCGCGATTCATCATTCGAATTAGAATTGCGGCAGTCGCTACCTCACGGGTGGCCCCCCTCCCCTTTCGACTCTCGTCCCTCCCTTCATAATTATTCCTTAATTACACTACATTTATAACAAAAAATAAAAATATCATTTCTCCGCGATTATTTATTTTATTACTATTTATTCCGCAATATTTATTAATTTTATTACTACTCTTCTGAAATTTTATTTATTTTATTATCATTATTATTATTATTTTATTTTATTTATTTTATTACTACATGACAAATAAAATATTTTCGAAAATAGAAATCTTTGCTACTATTATTACTCTTTTCTATTTTGTAAAATGGGGAAAAAAGTGGCGTTTACTTTGTTTCTATTTTTTTTTTTTTTTTTTAATAAAATAAAAATAGGAATAGTAGCGAAGCTTTCAATTTTGAACAAAAATGTCTATTTTAATAAAATTAAAAAAATAGTAATGAAAGAATTAAAAATTGCGGCGAAAACAATTTGTATTTTTTTTTTTTTTTTTTTTTGTTTTCATTGTCTGCTGACAAGAACGACGACAATATTCAAGGGGTACCTACGTCTCTCAGCGAAAACGAAATTTATTAGGAACCGCCTGAAACCCCCATGCCCCAGAAATCCCTTTTCCCCCAGGAACCTCTTTTTCCCCTAGATACATCTTTTTTCCCCAGATGAATATCTTTCCTCTATACCCCCCCCCCCCCCGCCGCTTTCCAAGGAGCGTGTACAACACTCGCGGAATAAAGGGGGCAAATTCTGTCGGACTTGGCTCGCGTTATCGCCGTACCTAGCTTAGCCCCTGCGAGTCCAAAAATCACCCACAACTCCCCCCCCCCCCCCCCTTTCCGCCGCCGCTTAATCTTACTCTCGAAGCAAAAAACGACCGCCGTAGCAGGTCGTAAACCGAGAAAGCCCGAAACTCGGGTTTTTCGCGTATTCGAATTTTTCAACATTACGCCTTTTTGAAAATAATGAGCGACGATGGCTTTTTCATGTATAGAACGAGAGGTTGGCGAGAGGAGGTTGCTGGTCTGGTTTTCTGCAACCAGCCACCAGACACCCACCTCTATTCGCGCGAGGTCCGTTGTGATTTACTGCCGAGCAGCAACGGCAGGAGCAGCAGCAGGAGGACTTTTCTCTCTCTCTCTCTCTCTCTCTCTCTTACTCTCTCTCTCTCTTTCTCTCCGCGCCCCACCCAGGAATGCCAGGATTCGCGAGGTATTTTTTCAGCGAGGCGAAAGAAAAGAAAAAAAAACAGAAAAATGAGGAATAAAAAAAACTGAGGAATAAAAAAAATGAGGGAAAAAAAAACAGGAGCACCGAGCGTAGGTAATAATCCGGCCGCTCCGGGAGACCGGGACTCGATGGGTAAAGAATAAAAATAAATGGCAAAAAAAAAAATAAATAAATAAAGAAGCGAAAAAAAATGAAGAAATAAAAATTAAAAAAGAATGAGGAAAAAATAAGGGGGAGAAAAAAAAAGAGGAACTTTTAATACATTTCGAGTACGAGAGAAAATAAAAATGAAAGAAGAGAAAAAATAAAGCAGTCGCTTCGGAAACGAGAATTGAATGTATCGATCGAAAATCTTTGAGAAAGCCTCCCATCGATCGGACGACTCGAGAACTCTCACGACAAAGCAACCCGTTTTTACTTTTTTAATCCCGAATTATTTTCGTACAAAAAAAAACGCTTTTGCTTGGAAGTTTTTTTCTCTCAGTTTTTATTATTATTTATTAAACTCCAATTAGTTTATCGGGTGCGATAGAACTTTGCATTTCAAGATATAAACGTGCAAATAAAAAATCAAAATTAATTTCCGATCGTTATTAATTGTTCCCCAAAATTATGTTTTTTTTTTTTCAAACCCAATTTTGGGGTTTTGATAAATTCCCAAGTAAATTCCCAACCCTTCCACAAAAAAACCCTTCAAACCCTCCAACCCTCAAAACCTCTCAAAACCTCTCAAACCTCCCATTTCCCTATGAAAAAAAAAAAACAACAAAAATCGTTCATAAATTTCGATATTCCGTTCTCGAGTGTAATCTCGAACGAGCAGTGAGAAAATTCACTCGTCTTCCTTCTCGCGAATATTCGCAGACGATACACGGACGCATAAATACACGTACACGTATATTCGGTCGAGTGAAAAAATCGAGGGGGTCCCGAGGACAACCGGCCAGGTACACGCGCGAAAAGGTGGACCTCTCTATCTCTATCTCTCTCTTTCTGCTTTCGCGGCGTGTAAAATATCGAAAAGCCAACGGGAGGCTGCGTCGCGGTCACGTTCGACCACAACTACGTGTCACATTAGGATAACCAGGAGTTTGGGATTCCAGGAGCCTCCGGGGGGCTAACCCTCGTCATAATCCTCGTCTTTTATTTATATTTTAATTTTTTTTCTTTTTTTTTTTTTCATCTCGCATTTTGTTTCCACGTTGGGTTAAAATGAAGTCCTCCGGAGGGATGGGGGGGGGGGGGGGGGCTTGTTCCACCATTACCATACTGTATTCTTCGTGCTCGACTTTCGCGTGACGAATTTCTCCAATTATAATTTCTCACTTTTTCGATCGGTATTATTTTTATTCCCTGGACCCCCCCCTGCCCATTCCACTGCTCATTTCAGCCCCCTTCGGTTGGTGCAAATTTCAAAAACGTCTTTTCACGACTGAAGAAGCTTTCGAGATATCTTTCTCTCTCTCTCTGTCTCCCTCTTTCTCTCTCTCTCTCGACGGGATATCGGTTCCCTTTAAATATTTCCCTACTCGAAGACTACTCGTCTTTGCCATCTAGCCCAAACGAGAATACACAATTTTTCGAACGATAATTTGAATAACTAACGAACTTGAGGATACTTCCCTAAAACTTCTTTTGTTTCTTCCCCTTTAGTTTTCTCCGATACACTATTGAAGCCTGTAAAACGGAGGGACGAAAGGGTAGGGAGGCAGGGGGGGGCGAAGGAATAAACGTTTACCAGTGACATTGGGAATATTCAATGACCGCATGTTTTTCATCTTCTCGCATTATTACTGTTATTATTATTAATAATATTCCGGGCGAAGAATCATTCTCACCTTCCCTCTTTTCTCCTCTTTTCATTGTCTTTTTTTGTTTTCGTTTTCGTTTTGTTTTCTTCTTCTTCGTTTTTTTTTTTTGCCTTTTTTTTTGCGTTTTTTGTTATTCCACCTTCGCCTAGCTAAGCCGGGTCAGTCGCGCGCTCGTAAATTAGATTTTTCGTTGATGATTTGTGGCGCCAGATCCCCCTTACGTGTCTTCGCAATATTTTTATACCGGCCGTTTACACCGGTCCGAGAAATTGGTAAAAAATATAAACTATATATATATGTAGTTAAATCACGATTATTCATTTGTTATATACAGGGTGTTCCATGATGGAATGTCATTCGCGAAATGCGGGATAAGGGGGGGAGGGTGAAATTATCAGGGTTTGGTTGGGGGTGAAATTCTGAGTCGATTGATATCAGCATGTATGGCTACTGGATCAACCCCTGAATTATTATTCATTTTAAAAGGCAGCCAATCAGGCGCGCCCGTTCAGCGGGCTTCGGATACCGATACGCACGTGCTCTCTAGCGTCTGCTGGAGTAGTTCCCACCATTTATTTCTCCTTGAACTCTCCATTTCTATGGACGAATTAAGAAAAAATATATTCCAGAAAGGTTTTTCGCATTTTCCCAGTCTGATTTTGTACTTTCGGCAAAAACTCGTGTATTTTCGTAATCTGCGGACAATTTCCGATTAAATAGACCCTTTAAAGAGGTCAAAAACGGAAAAAAAATTTTTTCGACCTCCCAGGCCCACTTTGCCAGAATCTCAAAAATCACGATATTTCAAAAGGTCGTAGAGTGGGCTCCTCATATGCTATCGACATTCATTTGGGGAGTTTGGAAAAGGTTTTTGCCTAACTTAAACAATGGCGTTGGATTCGTATCGATATCTCTTTTAGTTTCCCCGGAAAGTCCACTCGAAAAATCGCTAA
>JAPYZI010003517.1:0-18007 GCA_030523105.1 Ophioninae sp. A BG-2022a | reverse complement strand
TTCGTTTGTTACTGTTGAAACAATTATATTTCAATGATAATAACAATACTGTTTATTATTCTATTATTTTCGAAAAATGTCATTTTTGTAAAAAAAAACGTTAAAAATGTTTTAAATACTGCTTGATAATACTGCGACCGTGTTATCTCAACGTTGATTTCCTCTCTTCGCTCTCGCTCGCCACGAACGAGGGCATCGCCACGAGGAAGGATTACTTCGCAAAGTCAAACAATAAATAATCCGGGACTCGGATCTTGCACGATTCCTCGTCTATCCAACTAAAACTTCTCTCTACGATTCGAGGAGCAACTTCGTTCTCCCTTCGCTCTTGCGCGGAGAGAGGGATCCTCGATTGTGTTGTTGTTTTTTATGTTTCATTTTTTGTTTTCATTCGAGAGAGGCTACGAGAAGGTGCTGCGATGCTTGCGGAGCTTCGACGTTGGATCACTGCCTTTGGCCACTTCGTCGGCCAAATCAACCCCGTAATTCGTCGAGGTATTGTTCTCCTCTGGAACAAACGTCGAACACGAATCAGTCAGTGTTCGTTTGTTACTGTTGAAACAATTATATTTCAATGATAATAACAATACTGTTTATTATTCTATTATTTTCGAAAAATGTCATTTTTGTAAAAAAAAACAATAATAAAAGTAATACGAAAAAGTGATAACGCAACGCAAGCAAACCCAAACAAGCCCAAACAATCCTGATAGTATAAAATAATAAAAACAACAACAACAATAATAATACTAATAATAATAAAACCAACGACGAAAACAGTTAACTTTCACTACGCTATGAATTTAGGAAAAAATGTCAATAGTTCGAAAATCGTCAACGATAAATAAAATTATAACAAACTAATAGTAATACGAAAAAGTTAAAATACAAAAAAAACATCATAATATGGTCTCATAAAAATGGTAATAATAATAATAATAATAACTAAAGTGACAAGGACGCCCACGATAGAAGCGGCGTTAAATAACCGTGCAAAGAGCGTGGGACGGAGCGACGGAGCGATGACTTTATTTCCAAATATATCCCTTGCAAGTTGAGTCGTACGAGAGAACGAGCCAGGCTCGAATAGTTCGAGTTGTTATTGCGTTCGAGTTCAAGAAGTAGCGTTCAATGTCTCGGCCTCTAACTTCCGTTCTGAAAGTTTAAATATTTATCGGTTCACTCCGATACATTCCTCGAAAGTAATTCACTTCTGAAAGTCAACCCCCCCCCCCCCCCCCTTCGCCAAGCATTGGAATTCGATCTTTGTCTCTCCGTACATCGAAAAACGTTTGTACACGCACTGCGATCGAAAGACCGCGTTAATCTCTATGACCCGGTGCATTGGTATCTCTTATCAGTAACGAGTCATACAGAGTCGTTAAAACTTTGACGCCACCACCTCTCGTGCCAAAGCGAGACGATAAGAGAAACCCTTTTTTTTTGCGTTCACGAGCTACGTTGCAGTTTTCGCACCACGTGATCGCTCGACACGACTACGTGATATTTCGCTAAATTCCGTTGCGACGAGATAATCCCGTTGAGGATAGTGCATCGCGAGGGCAATTTCACGACGAGGATCCAGATACACCGATACACTCGTCGGTCTCTCATGATCAGTGTTGATCTACCTTTTCCTGACTTTCATATTTTATGAAGAAAAAACTTTTTGATAGTGGAGATCGCGCACGGACTCTTTCTGCGCATGCGTGACGCCTTTTTAGGCTAGAATCAAGGATTCGCTCGCGACGAACAAAAAAACAGGAAATGTCAAACGACTCCAAGATTAGCGTGTTGCTGCCTCGTTCGTTGTCGACTGCAACGCTCGTCCAATGAGAAAGCTCGAATTTACCGAGTCTCAATTATACGGGATCTTCACCGCAGGCTTCTGTCGAGAGCTAATTGCGAAAACATTTCACGCCTACCACGAGTAGGGTGTTTGTAGAAACAATGGAAAAAAAGATGGTTCGATGTACCGTGAAAAATAAGACGTTTTTTTCAACGTTTTCGAGTTTTTCTTAATCGACGATGATGCACGATTAATACAGACGAGGAAATGGAGTTTTCTTCAAAAATAAATATACACACTAATATATATCGTTTTCGTGTCACGAAAATTGAACTTTCAGTTGTTACCACTAGATATCACGTTTGTGGCGCTGTCGGTTGGGACGCCGCGGTGTTGCGCGCGCGCGGTCTCGCGACATACAGGGTTTACGCTCGAGCATAAACAAACCGAACGTTCGGTCAAGTAATTACGGGAAAACATCCAGAAAAGTTTGAAAACTTGTGAGGTTACTGTGGCCCGAGTTAAAAGCAGTGTGAAAGCGGATTCGTGAAGGCGAGAAGTTCAAGCGATACATCGACAATCGAGGTGTTTTGTGTCGACCGAGTTCCCCGAGCAGCGAATCCCGATTCAACGCTCCACGAATAATCGCGTCGAAGCTTTCACTGTGAGTTTACCTTTTTATGAACAAGTACAACCTTTCGATGAAAGCAAACGGACAATACGGTAAACACGGAAAAACGGTGTTCCCCGTACTTTTCGAGGCGTTCGGTCGACGATTCGTACGCGATTCTTTGGTAGCCATTTTCGATAGAATTTGACGAACGAAACGGGTAGTTCGTCTACCGGCCGTAACAGTGTGAGGTCGCTGTACGAGTAGCTTCGAACGTGCTCGTTCTTTCGTTACAACACAAAACAGTGCCGAATAAACGCGATCTGAGCATCGTTTTCGTAAAATCGATAACTCGTCGCGAAAATTCGCCGTTTTTATCGCGAAAAATATTGATAATTCGATAAGTGACCGATCGATAATTATACCACCGGGATCGTATTCTCCGGAGATTAACGATGACGACGAAAGTTTGAGAAAAATGAAATTCCGATGAGCAACGATGGGCGTCAAGGTGGTGGGAGAAACGAGGGCGAACGAGCTTGCCGCGAACGGATAATGAGGGCGCTCGCTATGAAATCTCAAATTTCCTCCAACGAAATGGGTCCGGGAAGTCGGGGACGGTAACCGTCTCGTTTATAGGTATACACGCGGGAGTTGGAATCACTCGAGCGTGCAGAGAGCGCGGCGAGCGGGGGGAGGGGGGGAGAAGCAAGTTCGCCGCGTTCCTGGGTCAGAAAGGCCCCGGCTCGCGGTCCTTTATCTTTACGCATCTCTCCGCGTCTCGGTTTTAATTTAGCGGAGGAGCCCTCGGGTGCGTACGTACCAACGCTGTATATGCGTGCGTACACTCATATTTTTACCACGAGCCTGCAACACACGGGGAATATCCGAGAGGGCGCGCAAAGACGATTTTCGTGACTCGCGACTGCCTTCCAATAACCGAGGCGCATCGAAAACTCAAATACGCCGAGTCAACGGCGACCTTCGGAAAATCACGAACGGAACACGAGTATTCGGTAATTATACACTGACTTTTCCTAAACATTGACAAAATAAAAATGAAAAATTGCGTAAAATTAAACATGATAATTTTTCGGATATTTTAAAATGAATACCTTGAAATTTATTTATTGCAATTTTTAGCAAGTATTTTTAAGTACTTGGTAATTAAACAAATTAGTGACTTTTTCGAAATATACAAAAATTGAAATAACAAACTGTACGAAATAAAAAATGATAATTTTTCGTATATTTTTAAACGAAATCGTTTAAAATGTATTTATTGCTATTGTTAGCTATTTAAAAAATAGCGTTATATCGGGATATTAATTATTTTGAAGAACGAATTCTTTTTCAAGCGAAACATGACTGGCGATTGATTTTTTTTTTCCGTAATAATATTTCCGGCATTACGAAATCCTTAATGTTCGAGAGATCGAGATAAAAGGTGGTATTTCATCGTGCCGAACAATTTCCAGAAGCGTTTCCGTAATGAACGGTGCGTTGAACGTCCTCGAAGTAACATTGGAACGAAAGCGCTTTTGCGTAAACGTTATTTCGAGGACGTCTCGGGCAATCAACGCTTGGATCGTGGCAGATCCGAGGGGGGCCTAGAGAGAGAGAGAGAGAGAGAGAGAGAAAGAACCAGATGCGCCGATAGCCGGTACATCACGTACTCGAGACATCCTCGTGGCCCGTACACTCGCGTACTTTCGCATCCGACGACAGGGTTGCGCATGCGTATATGTGTATACACGCGAATATAATATACGCCCCGTCGGGGCGAGTTTCAGCGTGCGTTAATCATTCGGACGATTATGAGACCGGTCGCGCGCCTCCCCGGGTGAGAACCGCGTATCTCGAGATGCGAAAGCTCTTCGGTGCGCGGACTGCCGCAAGGTGACGCGAAACTGCGTGGGCAACCACCTCTGGAAAGAACTCCCGCGTCATCGCGGATGTAACGGACGGTCTCGAAAAATCGCCGGGACCACATGACTGTGGGAGACCTAGGGAGGAAGCGCGAACGTCGAACGAACGGCATATGTCGTTCCGGTCGTCGCAAGACCGACTGAACGTTGATCGGTGGGCGGTTAACCCAAACGAGCCAAACATGGTCAAACTTTGATCCGTTAACCCAAACGAGCTCAAAAATCACCAATCTTTGATCCGTGAACCCAAAGGAGTCCAAAAACGACGAAACCTTGATGGGTTAACCCAAACGAGCCAAAAATGACCAAACTTTGATCCGTTAACCCAAACGAGCTCAAAAATCACCAAACTTTGATCCGTGAACCCAAAGGAATCCAAAAACGACGGAACCTTGATCGGTTAACCCAAACGAGCCAAAAATGACCAAACGTTGATTCGTTAATTCAAACGAGCCAAAAAAGACGAAACTCTGATCCGTTGACCCAAACGAGTACAAAAATGACGAATCCTTGATCGGTTAACTCAAACGAGGCAAAAATGACCAAACTTTGATCGGTTAACCCAAACGAGCCCAAAAATTACGAATCCTTGATCGGTTAACCCAAACGAGCCAAAAATGACCAAACTTTGATCCATTAACCCAAACGAACCAAAAATTACCAAACATTCATCCGTTAATTCAAACGAGCCAAAAAAGACGAAACTCTGATCCGTTGACCCAAAGGAGCCTAAAAATGATCAAACTTTGATCGTGAACTCAAACGATCTCAAAAACGACGAAAGTTTGATCGGACAACTCAAACGATCTCAAAAACGACGAAAGTTTGATCGGACAACTCAAACGATCTCAAAAACGACGAAAGTTTGATCGGACAACTCAAACGAATCCAAAAGCCGACACTGAATCGAACGGACGCTGCGGGCTTTTTGGGTACTTCGTTAGTAGTGGTTGATCAATAGGATAAGATGAACTCACCAACGTAAAAGGACGTGTCGTAGACGTCGCAGGGACCGGCGTGTCGGGTCTCCAGGACGAAGCCGGTGACACAGGCGTCCTTGACGATGTGACACCAGCTCGGGTAGGTTATGTTGTTGGTGGCGCACAGTAGCGAGGTAGGACCCGGAGTGTCTCGATCCCGAGGGCGTCCTCGATCCCGTGGGCGCTCGCGTTTCCGTGGACACCGGTAGGTACACGTCACGCATCTCGGACGTCCAGAGCTCATCTCCGTCAGGCAGGTCTGCCCCTCCCGACATCGAATCGTCGTGCAGTCCGCGTTTTCTGCAACAATTTGCCGATCGGGCAAAATCCCCCCCAAAAAAAAACAACAAAATTAAAAAACGACCCCGCAAATTTAGTGAAACTTAACGTTGAACCTATTTCTCGTGTGCGTGTGTGTGTGTGCGCACGCGCGTACTTGCGGATGATTTTCAACAGTCGCGGCCCTAAAAAAAAAAGACCGCTCTTTCGCGTCTGAGAATTTCGAGGCCGCGAGAACTTCCGGTCTCGAGATGTTGGACGTTCGAACCTCCACGTGGACGAGACGATAGAGACCATCTCGATTATCGAGGCCGGAAAATAATTTTCTAATCGTCAAGTACGTTGTCGCGTCGAATCGTTATATTCTCGAACGAACAAACAAGAATTCTCTCATTGTACCGGGCTGTGAATGGCTTACACGCGAGACCGCTTAAGAGCGAGGCCTCATTGTGGGCCATCAATGTGGAGCACCACAACCAACAGCAGCAACATCGCAGACTCCTAATCGCCGTTGAAAAACAAGATTAGAAAAAAGCGCGTGATACGAGAATTGCCGGAGGGTTCTCGACCCTGCCGAGGATCGAACGGCGCGTGCAGTGAGTCGCGGGTGTAAGAACTATCCGGACCTCCTCCTCCTCCTCCTCCTCCTCCCCCCCCCCCTTGCCCGGGGATCATCAATTGAACGTTATATTTTTGTCGTGACGAGCAAACGAGTCGTCGAGTCGAAACCGTGAGTGCCCGTTCCATTCTTATAACAATCCCCCTCCCCCCCCCCTGCCCGCCGTGAAACCTCCGTTCGAGCTATCGCGAACGATCGCAATAATTTTCCGACTCATCGAGATTTAGTTCAGCCTCTCCTTGAACGGGTCTCGTTGGGATCGCCAGCTATCGGCGACGTTGCTTGTGCAACGACGACGTTTCGTTTTGCGTGGCTTCGGGAGTTCGATCGATCGAGTCCGATCGAAAAGCGTTCGCGTTCTCGGAGTTTCGATTGGCGACGAAACGCCTTGATTGACGGTTCGTCGCGTTGAACGTTGAAACTCAACGAAACGCGTATTTTCAACGCTTGTCAGCATTCGCAGCGTGCTTCTACAGGTCTTTACTCTCCTCGCAGCCTACTCGATCAACGCCTAATTTCCGTTCGATCAACTTTTTCCCTTCATTTTTAAAATTTTTCTTATCGCAAACCCAAACAACTCGCTGTGACAAAAACAAAGCTCCGATTCTAAATAGCCAGCATCCTGGGGCTTCGTCTGGACCCGGCTAGGAAGCAATTTCGGAGTCTGAAAGAGAGACGCATAGATCGTGATAGAGGAAGAGGAAAGTTGGGGGCGGGAGGGACGGATGCGGGGGGGGGGGGTGGCAGAACATCTGGGATGTGGGTCGTTGCTCGTCTGTGAACTCCCTTCATGGCATTGACACGGGAAAGAGAGTAAGAGAGGGAGGAACGATGGGAGATACTCATCGTGACGTCACGATGTTAAGAACCGAGTGAACGAGAATCGGACTTGGTACGGACCGAGAGTCGTAATTCGTACAATCTTGTTTCTAACGTCGTAGCTATTGTAGGTACGAGTGGGTTACGATGCATAATAAGACGAATTGACTAATCTCCTCTCGCCCCCCCCCCTACCCCCTAAAGCGAATCAGTTTCTCCCTCCGATTTACGGTCATTGGCACGAGTAGCCTTGAATTTTAGGATCCCAGAGTATATCGGTGGGGAGGCGTGACTCGACGGTGTCCACGCGAGGCGAAAAATCGGAAGTACAATTACGAGACGTAATAACGAGGTCAGGCAAACTCGGCTGACGAGCGAGACGACGTAATACGGGCGCGAGAGGTCATTGCCTCGGTTCTACTACTGCCCTCGTCAACCGTCGCGCATACCCGTCGTCATCACCCACACGTATATCGTTCTCGACGATTCTCCCCGAATATAACGTATCAGGGATCCGAGTCACTTTAAATACGAAGAGAGGAGTCTTAAGGGAAAATCGGGGATAATGGTTGGCGCTAATCGGGATTGAAAGGAGCATCGGAGAAAAAAAAGGAAACTGGATCGGGATATGGATCTTTGGGATGATGATGATCCTCCCCGGCGTGTATATCCCGCGATTTCCGTTCTTCGAAAGCTCCTTTGCATCCCGGGAATAAAGAAGGGAATTCTTCGTACAACGCTGCATGCCGCGAGCGAGTCACGACTTTTCTCCTCTCCTTGTAAGAATGCACGCTCTCTCTCTCTCTCTCTCTCTCTTCCTTCTGCGGTTGAAAAGAGAGCGGATAAACGCGTCGCGAGAGGGCTCTCTCATGATTTATGATTCATATACCGGCGCGCTGCGCGCCCGGAGGGTAACAGAGAAAACGAGAGAGAGAGAGAGAGAGCGGTTGAATACCCCCGGAATGCGTAGGACTATCGCGTACCGCGAGATTCTCCGGCACGTTATAATATACCCTTCCAGTACTCGAAGGAAACGCTCGAACGTTTGCGCCCATCGTCTTTCCCGATCTACCCGACGGACCATCCTAACCATCCTGCAAAACGGACTCTTTCGAGTGTACCTCGGAATCCAACGGTTCTTTTCCATTTTCCGGAAGTTTTCGCTTCAAACGGCCGTCAAACCCAAACAAACCCAAAACCAATCCAAATAAACGATCTTTCCGAAGGTTCCACTTTTCGATGAGGTGGAACCGGAAACGCATGCTACTCGATGAAACCAACACCTCTTCCCTGGGGGATGGAAACGTGGCATTGGGAAACAACGTTTTAGGCCCAACCGGTCAACCGAGCGAACAAAAGATCCGCTGCCCGAAATCGCTCCTAATGCCAAGAACTATATTCGTCCACCCCTCGCGTGGTGAAAACGCTGAGGAACCGGGGAGGGCGTGTAGGGGGGGGCATGAGGGGGAGTTGTTCTCATTCTGGTTCTCACCGCTCGACTCGTTCGAGCTCTACTATAAACGCGCGACGCCACCTGCGGCTTACGTAACCGCGAGAAGTGCACGCTGGGAGGAAAGCTCCGCGTGACGCGAAAATAGGATCTCCGCGTCGGGCCGGCCCGCGTCGTAACGCGACCTAGAACTGAATGGAAATTAAGAGAATCGAGGAGGAAGGGAAAGCTACGAAAGGAGAGGAGGAGGGGTTAGAAGAAGACCGAAAGAGAAGATCGGCGTTTCTCCGCGTTTCTTTACCTCTTGAATATGAGGAAATCACGAAAACTTTGGATTTGTTGGTACTTGCCGTTGATTTGGTAATTAACGGGGTGGCGAGGTTTGAACGATCGAGCTCGTAATGCTTTACGGGACAAAGGGCTTTTAACTTTTGATAATTTCGCGGACTAAGTATATACATTTTCGATACTTTGTTTGGTGTATTGGTTCATACGTTTTCAACATATGTTGACATCCAATCGATTCACGATCCGTTCCAATCATCGTTGACATCCAATCGATTCACGATCCGTTCCAATCATCGTCATCACTATCAATCCACCATCTACTTCAATCGTTATCATCATAATCATCATCATTAATTCACGATGTATTCGAATCATCATCACCATCATCAATCAACGAGGCGTTCCAACCATTATCATAATTAATCCACGATCCATTCGAATCATTATCATCATCATCAACATCAATATCGATCCACGATCCATGCCAATCATCATCATAATCATCATCGATCAACGATCCGTTCCAATCATCATCATCATCATCATAATCATCATCGATCAACGATCCGTTCCAATCATCATCATCATTATCACCATCATCATTAATCCACGATCCACGATCCGTTCCAATCATCATCGTCATCAACATCATCATCATTATCATCATCATCAACATCATCATCATTTTCATTATCATCAACATCATTAACCCACGATCTCTTCGAATCATCAACATCATCATCATTATCATCATCATTATCATCATCATTATCATCATCATTATCATCATCATTATCATCATTATCATCATAATTAATCCAAGATCTCTTCGAATCATCAACATCATCATCATTATCATCATCATTAATCCACGATCTCTTCGAATCATCAACATCATCATCATTAATCCACGATCTCTTCGAATCATCATCATCATTATCATCATCATCAACATCAATTCACGATTCATTCCATTCATCATCATCATCAACATCATCAGCATCATCACGATCGTCATGGTAGCGCTTGGACGTTCCTATCAACGTTGCAACGTTGCCCGATCCTGTGACGGAGGTAGTAAATCGTTTCCGCGTTTACGGTAGCCCCCGAGCTGTTGTTTCGCTGGTTTTCCCGGCACGAACATAGCACAGGACCGGTGCGAACATGCGAGAGCAGCGTTTCTTCTCCGATCCCCCACACTCGGAGACCGAGCGCGAGATCGTTGTCGAGAGAAAACGCTTATTAACTATTTGCAATCGGAGGCAGGGAATGCGTTAGTTTTCTGGGCCGTTGGCCACGCGTGGTGAAAGGTAGAGGTGTACAACACGCTCCTTGTATATATACCGGAGTATAATAGCCGCGGCATGCCGAGCGCGGTAGTGCCTATTCCCGACGCGCGGGGGACCTCCGGGCGAAATTGCACCTCCGTACGGCTCACCCGATACCGTCGGGATACCGAACGCACGCACGCCCCGCGAACCGCCAGGAATTTATCCGACCATTCGTATTAGGGAAACAAAGAGTTCCGGTAACAAACGAGGAAAGTTCAAACGAGCGCGCAGTCGCGCTTGTCTCCAGCGCTAGATCGCTCGAACAATCGCCTTCTCGATCAACGAGACGAAGGTCGACTTTCTTTTTTTTCGGGTTTCATTCGAGAAGTCCTTCTCTAAGGTAGCGTGAACTTTCTTATTACGAACAAAACCGATTTTTTTTTGGATACCGTAATATAGCAATTCGGAATCACGTCAGCGAAAATTCAGCGTACCTTACCGAGGAAATACGATAGTTATTAATTCGTTTAATCAATGCATCTAACACACAACAACATTTGGGAAATACGGGCTGATCGATTTTTGAAACCGAAATATTAATAGTTTGCGATTAGACACAAACTACGGAAAAACCGGAAAGGATCGACAAAACTGTCACGATTACATCTGTTTTGTAAAAAATGTTAGGCTACCGGACATTTCAAGCAGATATTATCGATCGAAGCGATTAATTGTTGCCTTTGCTGGTCGACACACAGCGACTAGACACGTGTGTATACTCGCGTTGAACAAACGACGTGTTCGTTATGCTTTTCGGAATCAGCTTTATGAAACGCCGGTTGGTAAGACCACTTGAGTCAATCTGGTTGCTGCTTTAGTACTTCATTTTTGATAATAATAATTGAACACGTTTATTATCAACACTTCCCTAATAATTATTTTGTTACGATGTATGTTATTATGCTTAATGTTATCGTATTTTTCTATTTTTGAACTCAAAAAATTACAGATGTAACGTTGACTAATCAATCCGCTAGTACTACCTTAAAATCATTTTTGTCCATTGGTGAAAACAGAAAACAACGCGAAAGATATATCGATTCGATAGCCCAGTTTACTTGTAAATAGAGGGGAGACCGGAAGTCCGCCGTATCACGAGAAGTATGAATTAGAAAATAGGATAGCCAGTCGAGCATCGTTTCCGCTGAAAGTTGAACGTTCCTCGTCCAACCAGTCGTAACGTTAATTGGCATCAAACGGATCCCGTACGAACGTATCGAATCGGATCGAAAGCGCGATCTTGATTCTCGCATTCCCGCGGGATCTCGTCTTTGGCCGTGCGACTCTGGTCGAGCCAAACCGCGTGCATCCGTATCAATTAGTATTGACATTGAATAGACGCGCTGTTGCGGTCGATCCATCGCGCGGACAATACTTCGGTGGAAAAAAGAAAAATAAAAGCACCGATGAAACGGCGCGTCTTTACTTTGCTAATTAATGGAAGATTCCGGATGAGATCTCGGCGGAACGGATGAAGACGCTCAACGGTAGAAACGGCAATCAACGGATGGAATTTTTTAACGTCATTTGCGAACCTATTGAAACGCAGAAAAAAATTGATGATCTAGCATTCGAGGAAGCTCACCGGGAACTCGACGATGTTGAAGGTTGACTTTTTTCTGAGTTTGATTTCGGCAGGCTTTGCACTCCCGCTTAATTCGTTTTCCCGAAGATCGGACATCGTGGAATTTATTGTCGAAATTAGCGAATTTCTTATTAGAATTGTGGAATTAATTATTAGAATTGTGGAAGATCAGAAATTGTGGAATTTCTTTCGAAGATAAAAAATTGTGGAACTTCTTTCAAAGATAAAAAATTCTGGAATTTCTTTCATAGATCAAAAATTCTGGAATTTCTTTCAAAGATCAGAAATTGTGGAATTTCTAATCAGAATTGTAGAATTTCTTTCAAACATCGGAAATTCTGGAATTTCTGATCGGAATTCTGGAATTTCTTATCGGAATTCTGGTATTTCTGATCAAAATTGTAGAATTTCTCTGAAAGATCGGAAATTGTTAAATTTCTAATCTCTGAAAGAAAAAAAAGTGAAGAGAAAATCCGATCCCGGGAAGTTTCGTCGCTATTGTCGAACGGGCTGTACGTTCTGGCGTTGGGCAGAATCAAAGAACGAAGAGTACTTGAGAGCGGTCTGATAAGACGAATCGGGGTATCGAGACAACGCTTACCGGCATCATCTCGAACGGTGAAAGATGCAATACCGTCTGGGCCCTCTCCAACCGTTTTTAGCTCTTAACCCCTCTTTTTAGGTTCCCTCGTATCTTCGCCCGGAAAGGATCGCGATGCATCATCCAGAGTGGCAAAACTCCGTGACAGCGACAAATAAGAAATCGGCAAACTTTCCAGGGCTACACAATGCACGATCGGATTATGCTCTCCCCCACCCCTTTCCCCCTCCGCCTGCCATTCTCAGCCACCCGCTTCAAATACCTCTTAGCTCTCCCTCTTCGTTCTTCACGAGGGAAGAAAAAAAAAAGGAGTTCGTGGGGAGAGATAGGGCCGGTGCGCGTTGGCTTGTAAGATGCCGGTAATTTATGGCCTATTACGATTACCACACAGCGCCGTGAGTCCTCCGTGTGTGCACCGGTGGATGATAAATCGACTGACAAGCGGGAGGGATCGATACCTCGAGAGAGACAGAGAGAAAGTGGGAGGGAGGGAGTTCCATATTATTATGCACGCTACAACCCCGCGGCTGCCAGTACGTACCAAAGAGAACAAATACGGGGATACCGACACACCTACGCTTGGTGGAGATACACGGAGTTTTTAGTAGCCCTCAGCGGACTGTCTTCTATCTTCCCCCTCCCTTTCTCTTAGGTTAGATACTAGTTATATATTGAGCTTATACTTTCTTTCGGACCAACTGGGACTCTATTGTAAACTTTGATTGATTGATCGCTTCCTCACTGGGACGCGCTGTTAGCGGTTTTACCGGTTCCCTTTCTTCGCTCCCTATTCAAATTTCCTCCACGTTTCTTTCCTGTTCCGCCATCTTTCTTTCCCGTCCTACCGTATCTTCTTCCCTGTTCAATACAACACCAGAACCTAAGCCCCATTGCGGCCACAGTCTACTTACGCTGCACTGTACCGGATTTGCCGAGTGTACGGGGAAACCGTCGAAAATCGGCACCGATATAGACCGCCGTGTATTCTTCTGATTCCTTGGTGCACAGACGTTTTCAATAAAGTACGTACACGAAGGCTTCGGAAAAATCGGTGTCCCGCTGACTGGTCGATACGCAAGCCATAGCACGGCTAAACGGCCATCGAATCAAGTACCTATCAGCCTTTCCCGACGCTGCTTAACTTCGGTGATCGTCCGAACCCAAACAAACCAAAGCCGCCAGGTTCGGATGATGCTAAACTCATTTTTGCTTGGAGTTCGTTCAAACGTCAGGTATATTTGCACGGTACACTTGGAAAGTTTGAGTCTGGAATGAACGATATAGTTCTATCTCCTATTCTCTTCTCACGATCAGGAATACCCCACATTGGATCATTCCGGTTCACTTTTTCGTAACGCAACGCGTCATCGCCAGATGCGACGATGAGAAAAAAGAAGCTAACCGTATGGTCAAAAGAAGCGGAAGTAAAAAATTCTAACCTCGATTTCCGGCACAAATCGAGTCTTCTCGTTCTCCTTCCATTTTTTGTTTTTTTTTTTTCACTTTTCATCCCGAAAAATGATCAAGCCGTATTAGTGTCGAGCGATCGTTCGCTTACCGCATCCCGAGTGTCCCCGAAGTCATTCCACGTTCGCGTTTCCGCTCGTAGGCCGTCGCGGCGTGCGGTATTTGCGAAACGCGACGAGTTTCGCACCTTCGCGCCACGGGAGATAACTTCTCAAGCGTACGGTTATATTTGTCCTGCGACATCTTCGCGGATCCGTCACCTTTCTCGCGCTTGTTTCAAAAGTACGCGCGCCCGCGCGCACACACTCTCCGTGTGTACGCTCGTTGGCGTTTTGCAATATTCAACCCACCCAGAGGTAGAGATACCTTCGAAGAGACCCTTCTTTCGTTCCCGTTGTTTACTTATTTACTTGAATGCTGGACCGCTGGTACACTCGGGGTGTGTGCACTCGGTCTTCACTCCCTCTCTCTCTCTCTTTCTTTCTCTCTGTCCATCTCATTGATCATTTGTACTGTACGAGTTGTACAACGGCGCGTGTCGAGGAAAATACCAAACTGCACTTTACACGCACCCATAACACTCGAAATCCACTTTTGCCTCGTCTCTCGTTTCCTCCAACATGTCCGTCGCGGATTTAATTTCTCAGCGAGCTCGAAACACGCTTCGGAGATTTCGATGTGTCTGAAGTGTAAATTGATGACGGTGTGGGAGGGGGGGGGGGGGGGTTGAACGATCTTGAGGATTGTGTCGTTGGTCTAATCGTAAGCTCGTCGGACGAGGCGTATTCTATTCTCGAAAACTCATCAGCCGTACGGAATGACTCGAAGCCGTTGGACGCTCGACGGGAGCCCAATTACCGCTGCACCGAAGTTTCTTTTTATTACTATCCGAATGATTATGTTTTCATTGCGCATACCCGACTACTCGCGTCATTCGTAACTTCGCGTCGCCGATTAAGCCGTTTCGCTTCTTTCGACGCAATTTCGTTCTTGATACTGCCTATCTACCCGTTGAAAATACGTTTCGTACGTTCTTCGAACATTTTCACGACAATCGTCCGAGGAAACGCGGAGTAACCCATTTTTTGGGACGGCGGACGCTGAGATTTTGCAGGTTTGAAAAAACAGGTTGAAAAATAACGGGAATACGTTTTGAAATTTATTTGTCACATAATTGTTGCGAAATTTTTGTTTTTAATAATTCATCAATTATTTTTATTTGGAATGTCATGAAAACATGCATTATTATTTTTAATATTACTAATAATAATAATAATAATAATAACAATGAAAATAAAATATTTACTATAATTTCGTAAAAATAATATCTTTTCAATAAAAACTAAGAAGAAATATGAAATAAAATTCTTTTATTCCGATATGCATCGATCGCGCGATATCAAAGCTGACGATATAACAATAAAAAATCAAGACAACAATAACATCAATGAAAAACAAAAAGAATAAAACAGTGGACAAAGATGATCGGAGGTTATTTATCGTAATTTCGATTTCCTCCTTGCCCGTTCGTTCGGTATCAAAGCCACGCGCGTCACCGTCGTGACCACAGTGTATTTCTGGCACCGAATGTTTATTTCGTTCCGTGTATCCTCCCGGATACGTAACAAGAGAGCGGAGCACGCGTCTTACCCGTGCGGTGGTGGGTGCAGCGATAAATTTCTTCGAATTTTTGGATGCCCGAGCTTTTTTTTTTTCATCCATTGGCGACTCGTCATTGAGGTGCGATCGGGTGGTCGGGATAAAGAGGGACTTCCGGTGGGATCTTCGAGACCGATCTTCGGCGTTCTCGACTGGACGTTCTCTCTCTACGAGTAAATTCACATATTCCTCCGGTGGTATTCCTCCTCGTTGAAAGAGGAGGATTCGCTCGAGGAGCTCGTGAAGACGCCGCCGAAGCGAGAGGAGAATCCTGCGAGGAGGTCCGCGGCGAGGGGGTTTGCGAATCGAAAAGAGGAGGAGAGGAAGGTGGGACGGCGGGTCTGTGAAGGGCGGGCTGGGAGGGGGGGGGGGCGGTGTAGAGGAGACGCGATGAAACGAACGGCATACCTTTCGCTCGCTACACGAGTCGAGTCAGGAAGCCTCCTTTCTCCTTTCCCCTTTGAGGTGCTCAACCTTGTTTGCATTGGTTCGAGCGATACAACGGTTGGAGACGTTGACCACGAAGAGGATAGCCGGGGAGGAGAAGGGGATCGGGACTTCTCGATCACTCGGGAGCCGGTGGTACGAATCCACCTCTCTTGCAGCGTTTTCCGTGCACCGATATTTTCGTGCTCGAGACGGTGGCTCGATTGAACCGACGCCAGGCGACTCGTTTCTCTTCGTTTCCGGTGACTCCGGAGACCGTTATCTCGATACCGATCGAGAGAACCGAACGATCGAATCGTTTTTCGAAACGACCGAGAGATCGGTATATTCCAGGTAATCACCGAAAACCGCGGAATCACGGGACGTCCTCGACGTTGTCGCCGAAGATTCCCTGTCAAACCTTCGATCGAACAATCTTCCGGGACTGGTCCTTCGGGATTCGATATTATTATTATACGGCCGAGAGGAGAAGGGGGCATACCTCACTGATCTTGTTGGTCTCATCTCTGCCTGTCGTTCTCTCGACGACCGCGAGAGTCAGTCTCTTTCGCGCTCTATCTCTCTCTTATTTTATTTTATATTATTTTATTCTTATTTTATTGTATCATTTATTCTTGTTCACATCTGTTTGCCCGAAAGCTGGGGAATAATAAATCCTATCAATCAATCAATCTCTCTCTCTCTGACCTGGTACTGTGTGTACTGTAGCACAATAGTATTGTATAGTTTTATATAGTATAGTTGTTCTGAAATATCCTTGCCTCTTTACAACGATATTTGTTGTTTTTATTGTTATTGCTACTTTTATCCGGACTCACCAACTGTTATTGTTACCTTAGTCCCATAGAATTTCTAGGGCTTGATGAATAAATCAAACCAAATCGAATCAAATAAAATCTCTATCTCTCTCTACTTGCGACGACGACAACGACGACGTCGACGACGAATAACGATAGACTCGAGACCGAGTTATTTATGGAAGGTACGAGGGTCGGAGGGGAGGGGGCTGATGGGACGGGGGTGACTCGGTGACTCTCTCCCTCTCTTTCTCTCTCTCTCTCTCTTATTTTCGTAAGAATCGCAAGCGTAAAAGGCCGCGCGGGTCAGGTTCCCAAACTCGAATGTGTCGGTTGCGTGGGTGTTTGCCTCTCCGTTTCTCTCCCGACTCTTTTATTATCCGGACCGCTTTCCCTCTCTCTCTCTCTCTCTCTTTCTCTTTCTCTTCGGCTCTCCTCTCTCCACCTCGTATACGCATTTTCAGTACGACGCGGTGAATGACCGGTTGGCAAGGACGCGACAAGGACACTCGGCGTTGTACGAATACGTTCGCCATCAACGACGGAGCGCGAGGAGGCACTCGGGGTCCGTTCGGCGCACGCGCGGATATATATATATACTCTTCCGTTGCTCGCGTCATTCATCCGTTCGACAGATTCGACGGATGACTCAAGACGCTTTCCGATCGGGAACGATCGACGGGTCACCTTCGACTTCCGGTCGACCGGAAGCGTCATCGAAGCGTCAATCGATCCTGAGATCGTTTAGATCGGGACCAGCTTACGAGCTTCATCCAAATTTTGATTACAGAATCCAACGTCTTTGAAAAATCAATACGAATTTTTAAAACGATTTGGAGACTTCTTTCCCCGGCATGGGAGGACCAGTTACGAAAATAGAACGGCCTGGAATGTGCTCATCATTTATATAACTCTTTTTATACCGATCGAACGGTAAACGCTTTTGGATGGTCGGTCTGCCTGATGCACGTATGTCCATACAAGAACCAGGCACGTAATAAGCTCCTCTTCCGAGGAGAGTCAGGGAGAGAGAGAAAGAGAGAGAGAAAGAGAGAGAGATGGACGCTCGTATAAATATATTCGCGATACGGCGAGATCGTGGTCGCGCGGTAAAACAGTCGACCCTTTCTCTCTCTCGCTCTCTTTCCCTCATTCCTCGGCGAGGAGCCCCCGATGCATCGTGCATTCCCGCATACCAGTTTATACGATGTTTACACGTCGACGTGCCCGGAGGCGCCTCTTCGCTCCTGCGGGTTTATTTTCGGCATCCTCCTACTCCTTTCTCGAAACTTATTTCTCTCACCAAGAGTAAGAGCGGAATGGACAGCCGGGGGAGGTGCAGGGGGGGGGGGGGGGGC
>JAPYZI010003516.1:0-32005 GCA_030523105.1 Ophioninae sp. A BG-2022a | reverse complement strand
AATTTTATGCTGATTACGAATATCATAAAATTATTGTCGAAAGCATGGAACGAAGCAAAGAAAAACGTGTTTTAAGGTGTTTTTTACGATTTTTTCATACAAATTTTGGGTTTTTCGAGAAATGAATGGTAGATTCGTGTTCAGGGGATCAAATTACATCGTAAAATTTGCGCTCAATCTCTTCGTTATGATTTTCTCTTCAAATTGCTTTTTTAATCATTAAAATCCGATGGTTTTTCGATTTTTGGCAGAATTTCAAAGTTGGTCCATCGATTTTTGCAAATTTTTCCATACGTACCCCTTTGCCTCTTTTTTTGCGATTTTTCAATTGAACATTCCGGGAAAACTACGAGAGATATCGATACGAATCCAACGCCATTATTTAAGTCAGGCAAAAACCTTTTCCAAACTCACCAATTGAATCCCCATAGCACATAAGAAGTTTGCTCAACGACATTTTGAAATTTCGTGATTTTCAAGATTCCGGAAAAGTGGCCGGGGGAAGTCGAAAAAATTTTTTTTTCGTTTTTAACTTTTTAAAATGGTCTATTTAATCGGAAATTTTCTGCTGATTACGAAAGTGCCGGAGTTTTTGCCGAAGGAACAAAATTAGACTGGGAAAATGCAAAAAATTGTTTTAGAATATTTTTTCGATATTTTTCCTTGGAAATGGAGAGTTCAAGGCGAAAAGCAGAGGTGACTTTGAGGACATCGGGTATCGAAATGTCGAATATGAGGACAATATAACAGTAGGGAAGTTTGGAACCTCTAGAAATCACCCTTTCTTGATACCTTCTCGTGTGTATCTGCGAAATAACAAATAGACCGTGTACCAACGTCTGGGTTTTCCTATACGCAAGAAAATACAGCGAGGAGTCACGAGGAACGCGAGAAATTCACGAACGCGAAAGAATTTACCCTTGCCGTGGAATAAAGGTAAAACGGTTGCTAGAGGAGATAGACGAGGATGGAGTTGGCCCGTTTGTGTTCCAACCACCTTGTCATTTTGTTCGAACCGAGCACGTCGGGCAAACGACAAGGAAGAAACTTTCCAGCCCTTCTCCCTTTCAGATAAGGGTGCACGTGTGTGCTCCTTGAAACCTTAAGGGGGCTGCTCCTTTTATTTTCTTTTAAAAAGTATATTTGAAATGCTGAACATTTTAGATAAAATAAAAAATAACAAATGTCTCATAAATCCTATTCGTAATAATATTATGGTTGGCTAATTAAAAACCAACAACAAAAATTATAATATTTCGATTAAAAATAATCAAAAAGGTATTTAAAAAATGCCAGTTCACTAAAAAACGAATAAAAACAAACAAAAAGTACACATTTAGTCCAAATTTTTTCAGCTCTTCTAAAACTTCAAAGCCATAAATTCAGCCCCCTTAATGGACTTTCCCTGCGGTGTCAGAGTTAAGGGGGGAAGGGAGCAAAAAAAAAACAATTCGTGAGGGTGAAATTCCTAGAATTATTGCTCCTGTTACAGATGGGTGTCACAAACTATGAGGCAGCATACGTGACGAGTAGAGACCCTTAAGGGGGAGAGGCTTCTCGATTCTTGGATGCCCTATCCGATATCAAATTCCTCTCGGCACTTGACTCCATACGGTGCTCCTCTACAGATATATCATCCCCATGACGATACGGTGTTACAAGATTTTTCATGGGCCGCCGAAGCCAAGAGAGCCCCAATGGAGGGCGCTTTACTAAATTGATATTGGTACATTGTCGACCCCTTTTCATATGTATGGGGAATTCCGAGTCAAATTCACACAAGGCCAATCATTTTCCCCCATGAATCTGCAATCCCCCATGAATCCTACAAACTTTCGAAAAATGCAACCCCCTTAATCGGGCCTGACGAATCTCGAAAAACCATTTTCCGATGGATGGACCTCGTTCAAAGGGATTCCATTTTTTTTAGCTGATTTTTGCGTTTCCGCTACATTCTGAAAAAAATACCCATTTTTCGATGACGCGAATACGTATGGGAATACTGGAATGAAAGATGGTGGAGTATCAATTCCATGGGGATTATAAATGGCGGTAATAAAAATGGAGGGTTGAGAATTCTGAACATTTTTTTTTATGAAACAAAAATCAATTTATAAAAATAATAATTTTGACTTTTTGACAAAAGTTTATTGGAATAAAAAGAATATCATGATTTTTATTATTTCCAAGTCGTAGTTGAAATAATTTCCGATAGATAAACATGAACAATTAATAGAATTGTCAACAAATTATTTCTTCATGAACTAATTTTAAATTGTTGACGCGTCGATTTTTTATTTATATATTTGGAATAATTTATTAGTGTTTCTACTAGTATAAAAAATAAAAAATTGATTTATTAATAGAAAATAATGAAAGTGCTAATGTTTTTTAATTAATTAATTCGAAGCGAAATAAATGTTTCAAAATTGTTCGCATTTTATAAATAAATATATAATAATAATTTTTTTAAGTTGGCATTCTTAACGTAACTCTTAAATAATGTAACAAATTTTAAAGAACGATCAAATTATCGACCGAGCAACTGGATTTGTTGACGTTTAATTCGAAATAGTATAATTCAAGGAAGGTTCGAATATTGAAAAAGAGGTTAATAATGGCAGTTGTGACAATCCATTTTATTGACATCGAGGCCACTAAAGGTTAGCATTTTCTCCGAGAGGAAATAACGAGAGCAGTCTGTCCTGGAACTTTCCCCCGAGGAGGATAAATACATTGATATTCTCACGGAGACCGGGGGACGGAAACTTTTTATGGAAACAACTGAACCAGTCAAAAGCGTCGTTACCGCGTTGTTCTAACGGCATCACTCCGGGTATGACGTGTTTCCTCCGCACTCGTAAATTTTGTGCAATTTTTAAAATCCAGTTACGGAACGCGTTTTAATGGTCCGGGCCGTTAAACTTTTGCGTAACCCATTTACGTCACGTCTCTTACCTAATGTATTTATATTACGTTTTTCCCGCTAGTCCGATGCCGGAGATTTATCGCGGGCGTACAGAAATGTACGAAGATACGAATTCCCGAACGATATATCCTTTTTATTTCATTTCACGGTTCTTAAAAAAGCGATACTACATTATTTGAAATATCGATTACGTTCATCGATCGATATTAATTAACATTAATACATTTATCGGCCTGTTTCTATTGTTTAAATTATTCGATTGCTCGACTAATTAATAATGAACAATAACTAATTAACAACGATCATTGAATTTGATTAATTTTTAAATATCGAGTATTCAATCAAATCGATTAACTTTCAAATATTAAATATTAAATCGAATTGGATTAAACATTGATTAATTTATTCACTAATAAATATAGTTTAATATCCCTTGACTGATCAAATAATTAATATTAATTAATCGACCGACCAATTAACATTGATAAAATAAGACAAATTTTATTAACTGATCGCTAGCAAAAGTAAAACAAATAGGCCAAACAAAAAAATTGTAAACCATAATGCTAATAATAATAATAATAACAACATTAATAATAATCCTTCAGTAATTAATTCAATATAAATAAACCAAACGAAAAAATAGTACGTGAATTATTCCCAAAATCACTACTGATCAAAATGACCCCAAATTTTTCGACCGAAAGAGTTTTCGTAAACCCGGATGTGCAGTCGCGAGTCGTGCAGGGGGTCGCGATCTCGGCGAGTGCATCAAGCTTGTCCGTGCCGTGTACCGCTTTCAAGACGTCACCCGAACGTTACGAATTTCTTGGACGATCGACCAGGTGCGCATGCGCGAACGTCCAAGAGGACACGCTCGAAGGAGCGCAGGAAGATCGAGCCCGAAGGATAAGGGGCGCGATGACGTGCATCCACCAACCCCTTCCCCCCAGTCCCTTATTCCTCAACAGCCCCTTCCCCCCCCCCCCCCCCGGCCATCGAGGTCGGTACGTATTGCAAAGTAATCGAAAGAATCGCGGGAACACGTCGAGGTGATTTAACGACGACGACGACGACGACGACGGCGGTTGGGGTAACGTCGGGACCACGATCAGCCGGCAATCCGCGCGCGGTGACCGCAAACGCCGCGGTGGTTAATGGTCCACACTCATCGATGCTTGATCACCGCGTGTCGCTTCGAGGGGGCGGACGATAAGGATGGGCAGGGGACGGTGGTTGGAAGGGGGGGGGGGGGGGGGCAAACGAAGGATCCTTGGACACCGCACTCGGTACTGGTTTCCCTGTCGATCGACGATCTCGTTGAACGTCACTGGAGTGACGCTTTCGCGAAGGGAAAAAATACCTGGTTCGTTTCCGGTCGAGAGAGGTGTTACATTATTTTTTTTAGATTAGTTAAGAGAAACCTCCGATCACCACATTTTGACAAACGAAAGCTCTTGTACCTCTTCGTCCTAGGAATTTTTCAATTTTGTCAAATTCGTGTAACAGAGAAAAAAAAATTGTTTTTTTTTCTCATTATTTAGATGAATTTTTTCGATTTTGAATTTTGATGGATATTTGTTTAGGTTTGTTTGGGTTAAAGGTATTTAATGATTAGCGTACATTTTACGATTTGATAATTCTCAGTCATTTTGTGATTTTGAATTTGATATAAAAAAAGGTCTGGATTTGTTTGGGTTAAAGGTGATTAATGATGATCGTACGTTTTATAATTTGATGATTCGTTGCGATTTAATAATTTTAAATTCAACCAGAAAGAAATGTTGAAAAAAAAAGAAATGCGAAGGGAGAATCCGTGTTCGCAGGAATAACAACATACCCCATTTGTTTTTACGAAACCCCGTAATTTCACACCGCGTCGGAATAAACCTGCGAGCGATTGAACCCATTAAGAAGCTTTAATTGGCGACAGGAACGTTTAAGCGTGAACTACAGATTTTTTATCCCAGCTGCGCAGTTTCAAGCCGCACTCGAGAAAATACGATAGTACCCTGGTGTGTGTGTGTGTGTGTGTGCACAAGCGGATACGCGCGGTTGGCATACGTTAAGAAGAAACGCGAGCTGTACCACCAGAATTGCCTTTTTTTCTTCTCGCCCCCTTAACGATTTAAGTGTGCAATGCTCGCATCGCATATTATATCTCGTTATCCTCGTCGTACATAAAGTCTGAACGTGACTTGCAAGCTGGACGAAGTTGGGGATTAAACCAGTGCTCGGTATTGTCGAGACCGAATCCTGAACGAATTGTCGCCTTTTACCGCTCGACCTTACTCGTTACTGTTTTTAACACATTTTATAAATAATCTTCGAATTGTTGCAAAATACTTCCAAATTGTTCAATCTACCAAAAGATGTTTCAATCATTCTAAATACATTTTCCAAATCTTCGAAATAACGTTTAATCCGTATTTAAAAAATGTTTAAAACAATATACAAATTGTTATAAAAACTTGCTGTATTTTTCAAATGGTCCAAATTATGTACAAATAAATCTAAATAAATTTTGGAAATTTTCTATATAATTTTGAAACTGTACTAAGCGAATGTTTCAAATAATGTTCAAACTATTTGAAATACATTTTTGAAATCTTTTAAATAATGTTTGAACCGTAGTAAACAAATGTTTAAAATACATGTTCAAATTATTATGAAATAACTCCAAGTAATGTTGAAACTATTTTTTTTCAACAGTTATCGAAAATTATTTGGATCCGTTTGATAATTATTTATATAATTTGTTTAGAGGAGTTTAAAAATGACTGACAACTGTTCAAACGAATGTCGTAACTGTACCGAATAGCTATCGAAAATAAACGTGCAAACCGAAAGTGAAAAGCAAAAAAAAAAGTTCATTTGGGTTGATTATAGCTCTGGAGGGAAACGCTAATAGGTACAGCCTTTAGCTTCCATTATGGTAACGGTGATCCTAATTGCTTGTTGCGTGACATTTTTACTGTCACTCGACAATAAACTTCAGGCTGCGGTTCCCCGCTACGATATTACCGTCTCGTCAAAGCGAAACTTCCCCGACGTACCCCCGTCGAGGGGTTTTCCTAAAGATGGCTTCGCCGGAAAGGTAATTCTCCGAGAAATTTGTTCAAGAGTATAATGTACCTGACAAACGTGGTCAAAGTAAGTGAAAGTCTGCGATGCGTCAACGTTATTAGAGAACAAATGAGAAGAAGCCAAGGCTCTTTCCTCGAGCGTTACAATCGACTTAAAATAATTCCACGATCGTCCAGTACTGATTTATTTATTTATTCATTCGTCTATTTATTTATTTCATTACTCCTATACTCACTTATTCGTTCATTCGTTCATTCATTCATTCATCCATTCATCCATTCATCCATTCATCCATTAATTAATTAATTAATTGATGAAGGGATGGATGAATGAATTATTAAATAAATAAATAAATGAATAAAGGAATGAATGGATGGATGAATGGATGAATGAATTAACTCATCCATCCATTCGGTCATTGAGTTATTCATTCATTCATTCATTCATTCATTCATTCATTTATTTGTTTATTTAATAATTCACTGATAAATTAATAGAATTAACCCACGTCAGAAAAGCTGCGAGTAAAAAAGTGGGCTAATTCGCGACGCCCGCACTTAACTGAATTGGCACGTCACATAATTCGAGTCCTGTCCACCTGGCAGTGTAATTCGGAGGGTAAGACATGTACCTATCGTATAATGCACAGGTCGTGAGGCTTCCCGTATCCGGGGAACTTTTTTTACTCGTCCCCCCAGCTCGGGTTATAACCGCCCTCTTATCGCAGCTTAATGAAATTCATTCTTGGTAGAATTTCCATCGCTACCGCGCGCTCGTCAACGATCCACCGGCACGTAGCGCGGTTGCGTGGCGTCGGCCGTGCTCGACGCGAAGACTCGACGATCTTCACCGTTCTCTGCGCCGGCGAGGGCTCCGAGATCGCAGCCTCTCCTTATCCTTCCTCTCATTATTTATATAATAACAGAATTACGTATTATTTTTTTATTAGTGTTTATTATTATTATTATTATTATTATCCATTTTATCTCTATTTTCACCACTAATATCTACATTTTATTTTTTGTTTGTTTTATGCTTATAAAAATATTTTTCGTAGTAACTATGACGGAAAAAAAATTAATTCAATAAAATGTAATTTGTTCATTCGACTCGGTCCGATAAAACATCGAATCGACTTCATGAAATTTCCATAACTTGTTTCTTGGCTAATTCTACATTAATCGATTCAATCAAATATCAAAGAATACATTATTCGATTATTAATTAAATTTAATGACTAGAATATTTTTTCATTGAAATGAATATAACTTCGTATAATTTGGTGCAATTTCTGTCTCTCCCGGCCCTTTTCGCAGTTTCGTCTCTCCTAGCATAATAAACGTCATAATATTATCATCGTCGTACCGTGGCACAGAGTCTTTCGCACAGAGGACGAGAGTAATTCGCGTCCTCGCGTCCCCCCCTACCACTAGTCCCTTTTCTCCGTTCCAAATGCACTCAACAGTCGTGAACGCGCGTCAACCCTCTTCACCTCCATCTGCCCCCGCCGTTCCCTCATTTCCACGTCTTCCGAATTTCTCATCCCATTTATCAACCTTTTTAATTTTCATACGATTTTTCGTTACGTTTAACGTCCCAAGGTGACTCTCGAACGCTCACCATCCAAGTATTGGATTTCCTCATCTGTGACGTAACGATTCGTTTTTTTTTCAAGTCAATTGGATAACTCAATCACGAAGAACGGTAATTCGCGACACTCGAGAACAAAAAAACTTTCTTTTGTTGGCTCTTGTTGGAGAAGGGGTGGGGGAAGGGGGCACTTGGCAAGTTTCTTCCGGAGTAGAGTCGCACCGCGGCATCTCCGAGAGACGCATTCCTCGGATTCTCATTCCGCTCTAGTGGGACACAAAATTGGAGTCACCGCCGCGTCGTTTAATTACACGCTCGAGGCCTCCCCGTGATTTCTTCCCAGACCGTGGTTTTCTCGCGTTGCATTTGCGCGCTGATGGGACGCGAGAAATGTCGGCTTGGCACACCGAGGGACCGATACCACTCCGCGTTTTAATTTCGTCGATCATCGACGATACGAAAAATTTGCCAATTTGCTTTTGAATGCTCGAAATGTTTCAACAATTAAAATGTATTTTTTTATTGAATTATTTCGTTGGAATAATTATTGAAATAATTCATTGATTCGAATGACAGATCGAAGGGAATTTCGATAATTTGTGTATTTTTATATCGAATAGAGACTGAATTGGGATATTGTAGGAATTCGATGTATTATGATTATGAAAATGGAATTTTGAGGGAGGAAATGGTTTTGCGAAAAATATATAAGTTGAAAGATTAATCGATTAATTAGTGACTTTAATGAATTAAGTCATTAATTTGTCTTTTATTAATTCTTTGTTTCGTTTAACTTCATTCCGAACGTTCAATCAAATCAGAAGTCAAATTTGTTATTTAATTAAATTGAACTTTTAATTAATTCAAGTTCGTTTATTTTACGATTAAGTCGAGCCAATTCAATTTAAAAAATCCAAGGTAAATTGCATTTATCTTTCCCATTACTATTAATAATTAAAGAAAATATTAATTAAAAAAAATATATATTCATTTATTGATTGAGTTTTTTCCCTTTTGTTTTAATGTCCAATTAAATTTTATTCCTTGAATTAAATACTTGAAAAAAATATCAATTTTATAGAAGTGGTTTTAAGGAGATTTGATGCGGAGCGAACAAAATTTAAAAAAATGTTGATCAACGACATCGCGAGGGATCTTGTCGTCGTAAATTCCGAACGTCATCAATCTCATTGGACCATTAGTCTTGGGCGATTCTCCGATGAGGTAATTTGTCATCATTTCTTCGATTGGAATATGTCCAGCGCGATGGGTTCCCTTCGATCAAACTGTTGTCCGAACAACGCGTACCGTTCGAGCGCAACGATGACCTTTTTTCCGACGACCGTTCGAGGACGTCTCAGAGGAGCATTCGTGGCCCTTAACTTCGCGATGTCGTTGAAAAGCGCTGACGGTTATTGTTCGCGAGATGACAATGCTCATCATGACTGGCAGCGCTCGCCGAGCCTTCGTCAAAGAGGACCCGGCTATTTTTTTAAATTTTGTTAAGCTCCATCAATGATGGAAAAATTAACATTTTTCGCAATGTTTATTTTTAAAAATACAAAGAAAATACGAGTTTAAGAATGTCTAATTTGACACTCAACAATAAAACCCAATCCTGAAGGAGATTAGTATCGTCGAGGTAGACATTAATCGAATCCAAAAAAGAAAGCCCAAACCCACCAAATTCATTTTCCTCCAATTTGGAACTAAAAAAAGCTAAACAAATCAATCCAAACCCAAACAAAGCGAGTTTCATCCGAATTAACATTCAATAAATTTGAACAATAGATCTATTGAATAAACCCAAACCCAAACCCAAACAGAGTAACTTTCGTGAAAGTTGACCGAAGCGAATCCGAACAAAGAGCCAAAGCAAACAAACCCAAGTAATTCCAATTGACGCGGGTGATCGAGTTCAGCGATTACGAGTCATTGTCGTCCGAGTTCACCTATCCGGTTTACGCGGAGGTCTCAGGCGGGCAACGAAGTGGCGTTGAACGCGACACCGGAGTTACACATCGATCTGAACAGCCTGGAGCGTTTTCTCCCTCTCTCTCCCTCCCTCCCTCCCTCTCTCATTTTCCTTCTCTTTCTACTTCTATCTCGCAAGATACGGAAGTCGTACGTTTAACGCGCGGAGGCTTTTGCTACACGGATGGCTGTCCGTGTGTACACGCCGGCTCATGGAAGGACCTGGAAGGCGCAACTTCGGCGGACCTCTCAGCTGAGGAGACCAGATAAAGGCGAGAAAGCCAAGGCGCCGTTCGTAAACGCACACACGAACATCGACCAACACCGATACACGACTATAAGTTCTCTACCCTCTTGGCCAGGAGATGGGACCGCCAAGGCACGGACGAAGATAAATGACATAATATCGTGCCGGACTCTGCCCTCGCGCCCAGATCTTCGTCTCTGTAGGGAAGTGCTTTTCCAAAGGGATTTCCAGGACCGTCTTCAAACTCGAGGCTCTCCACGTGCCTTTGACCTAACCGTTGGATGAACGCCGGTACACTTTTTCAAATGTACCAGGATTCTTTCGGCTTTTGAAGACCAAGCTGGTGCCTGTGACTGTACGGAGAAAGGGATCTTTGAAGAGGGGCTTTTACGATCGTTATCAAAGTTGGGGCTCGCTATGGTCCTAAACCCAAACAACCTAATCGTTGGATGAATGCCGGTCAACTTTTTCAAATGTACCGAGATTCTACTAGCTTTTGAAAGCCAAAGTTGGTGCCTGTGCCTTTACGGAGAAAGGGATCCCTAATTTTCATCATCAACGTTGAACCAGTGACATCATACTTGCCAAAAATCATCCCAAGAGCGTTCCAATTCCAAAATCAACCATTCCTACAATTCCAGGTCTTCAAAGACCCCAACAGTAGAAATATCCTTTCAACGAGACTGTGGATCTGACTTGAGCAGGAGAAGGCAAAGAAGTTTTTTTTTCTACATATAAAAGAATAATCTTGACATCAGTCGTGCCTCGATTGGTCCCATTCCTGGATGCCTCGTTTCCTGACACGACAATGAAATCGGCGAATCCTTGATCAGACGGAGCTCTCAGAGACGGAGCTCCTCGAAGGAGAAGAAGAAACTGGGATGAAGAAACATGTTTGGGGGGGAGGAGGGTTTAGAGAGAGAAATGGTGAGAGATGGTGATATATTGGAGGAGAAGGAAAGACTTCAGAGGGGTAGAAAAAGGAAGACGTAAGCTTGGAGGGGCCCACGAGCTCAGGAGAAATTGCTTTTCCACTGGTGTTCTTAGCTACCCGGAAAAGACTGCTGGAGAACTTGGACCGAGAAAAAAAAATAGAGAGGAAAATCGAGAGGGGAGGGGGGAGGAGGAGGTGGGTAGAGACGAAGAGAAAAATCGGTTGGTGGCCACCGAGTTCCCTACTCGTTTTCCGGTCTCGGGTAATCTAATTTCATCGGTATCCCTGCGAAATAAATTTTTATTGCCACTGAAGCTCTCACCTCGGACCAATGGATCCCAAAGAGGGGGTAGGGAAATTCTTTTATTTCACCTTTCTTTGTTACCCATCGCTCTTCATTTCTTTGGGTCCTCGTGACCCAAACAAACCCAAATAAACCCAAACAAATTTAAAAAAAAGTCTCACTGTCGAAAGAGTAATTAATAATACGCGATTCAAACGCACCGCGACAACCGTCTTATTCGATATTCCACCCTCGTAGGCAATCATCCACCTCTCCATCCCGCGAGATCGGTATAGAAAATTTTCACTGAGATTTATCACTCGGATGTCTGCGAGATGGAATTTATGCTCCCCGAAAAAATAAGGGTTCGGTTTCGTCTGGTGTAAACTGAAGGGTTTTCGGGCAGCGGGATATCTCGTGATGAGATTCATGGAGTGTGGAAAAATACCGAGGTTGAACGAGCTCTGATTTCTTGAGGGTGGACGAAATCGGTATTTCATGGGGTATGATTTTCGAGTGTGGAAGAAATCGATATTTTATGGATTCTGGTTTTTTTTTTATTAGAAAAAAAAAAATTGAATATTCTACGGGAAGAGAATAGAAAAAAATTAAAAACAAAATGGCGGCTTTGGAAAAATATCGTTCAAAAGTTGACCTATTTTTTCAACGATTATGTCCTACAAATGAACATAATGTGATTTTTTATAATGTGGCGAATTACCACTCAAAACAACTTGATAAAGGATCGTACAAAGTTTTATGAAAATTGATCGAGCGGTTCCGGAGATTATCCATCCGCCGTGTGAACATTTTTTTTTGCAGCCTCAACTGTGACTCCCTCTAAGAATTTGGTATAAAATGGTGGACAAATTAAAAAAAAAACATTTTCCACTTTATACGGTTTACCCGATGTTCTGGACAAAAATATATCGCTACATCTAGCATCGAAACCGAAAAAAAAAAAATATTGAAAATTTTGAAACGAGCCAATAAAAAAGCCACTTTTTTTTATCGTCACCCTGTATACACGGATGTAGCTCCCAATCAATTATTCCGATCGTTTCAATGTTGCCAATATTGGCTCATAAAAACCGTGTTTATATCCAGTCACACTAGATGCCTACAAATCTAGTAATATTATACGAAACTCGGTTGAAAAGGTGAACAGAGCGAAGTAAGATTAGGTTATGAGACTCTCACTTATTAAGTTAGCAGGAGAGAGATTTTTCCAAACCCGAAGTACCGAGAGGTTAGCCTTTCCGAGATTTTATCGAGGAACGAAACGAATTACAATTCTCTCTATTGCGTTTGTACATTTCCCAGACTCCTCTCTCTACCCTCCGCGTTCTCTCAACGACTCCGAGTAATAACAGTGAAACGTTGAACGTACGCGATCGGTGCCCGCTTTTTTTCATTTCTAGGGAATTTACTGTATCACCAAGACGGCCAATCTGAACTGTGATTGGCCCTTATTTCTTCTCTTTCTCCGTGCTTTGATCCGATCATTGAACATTCCCTAAGAATTACTTTTCGAAAATTAAAAAAAATAATAAACCAATTATAGTTTCTATTCCGTTTGCTCGTCCAACGTAGAAATATATGTCCGCGAAGATACGGATTTTTAGTGGTCGTATGGATGCTCGTAATATGGAAATGTGCAGGTATTACGTGGACCTTGAGAAATGCCCGGAGGGGTACGGGGCCGGGGGGGGGGGGGGGGGGGGGGGGGGGGGGGGGGGGGGGGGGGGGGGGGGTTCTGCAAGGAAATCTCAAGAAAGGGAAGAGATACTGGTGTATGATACAGGGACCGCCCGTCGTGACCCCAAATGTCCCACGTTATATTTGCTGATTCTAGAAAATGGTAACAAATACATAAACACGTGAAAATCGACATATACAGGGTGTGGCGTAAATAGTGGTACATCCACATAAACGTATCATAATTTTAATCATTTTTATACAAGGTTTTTAACAACAAAAATTTCCTGTAAAATTATTGTGTTTAAGGGATTGTATTTTATTTACGCGACATCCATTTTTCACGATTGCTCTATTATTCAGCAGCATATAAAAAAAATAAAAATGAAAAAAACAATGGTTGTTGTCAAAAATACAGCTAAATTTGGAAAAAAAATATTATAAATTCGTCAACGAAATTTAATAACAATTTTGGATAAAAAACTATTCACGCCACACCCTGTATATTTATCTTTTTATATACAAAATATATATATATATGTGCATCCAAACGTATGGAAATGCCAAACAAATCCAAACAAACCCAAATATATATATATAGATGGGTATATATAGATATATACGTACATATTTATTTGGATATACGTATACATACTGAAAAAGAGTGAAAGGGTTATAAACAAATTCATAATCATAATTTAACCCTGCCACGAGCTCCAGTATTCCATTTTGTACGAGCTCCAGTATTCCATTTTGTACACACTTATAACATACAGCGATAACAGGAATCAACTGGGAATCAGCGAGAGCAAATAAAATCAAATTACCATGATGGAACCACAATTATTGTTGGGGATTTTCTTTTTGTATATTTTATGTTGATGTACCGGGTGAATCGGTGGAAAAAGGTACACTCGAGGATAAGAATGAATATTGGACGATGACCAACGAACAGATTGGCTTTTTCATCGTTAAAAAAGCTTTCATAGTGAATTTAATTTGGACCCCTAATTGATGGGGCTTAATTTAAATTCCGATGAATAGAACGATCGATAACGAGGAATAGATCGAATTATCGGCCACCCTGTGTATATATACGTATAAACGTATATATTATTATTACGAAGGTTCGAGTTAGCGAAACAGCAACGCGAGGATTCAGAGAGGGAGTAACTAGTACATTAATAATTATCAACCGGTATAGAGCAGGGACGAAGAAATAGAGGGTTACGCGAGACGTCATCGTAAACTCCGATATGAATGGGCTGACGCGTCGGATCTCTTATCTCCGGTGAGAAACGTAATACGCGCTATGAGCTCGGTGTATGAAGGAACAAGCTCGAGTCGCGGATATACAGAAGAGCCACCAGGTAATACGAGAATCGGAAATATAGGAGGAACGAGGGAGCACGTAAGCATTGGCTAGGCCTAGGAAATAAATATGGAAAATGCGAAGTGAGCTTGGAGGGAGAAGGAAGAAGGGGGAGGGGAGGAGGGTAAAGGGAGTGAAAAAGGGCAAGGAGGCTGGAGAACGAGGGGTGCGTTCTCGATGGTAACGTTACGACTAGATGCCCGGTGAAATGTGAAAAATCGTATACACGCGAGAGAATTCTGTACCTACCGGGTGATTCATAACCCTCGGTGTACTCTGGATCAAAAGCATGCTTCGTGTGGATGGGATAATCTCATAGATAATAGAATTCCTAACAAAACGCACTTAAAAAAAATGTCTTGCTATCAAAATTGGCCGAGATATTCCCTGATGAGTAAAAGCTGAGCCAACTTGGCACAGCAATTATTCCAGTACGTTTTTTGCCGCTTGTATAAAAAAATAAATAAAATGTTTACGGTGAATCTTTTTATTTATGATTTTTCATTGTGAAAAACTAAAATTTGAAGAAAAAAAAATTCACTCGCCTGAATGTGGATTCGAATCTGTAGCCTCGTCTAGTTATACACGGTCCTTTTCTACTCAAACTTTAAGCGGACGTATCTCGGGCAATTTTTGTCGTACGAATATTTCAAAAAAAGGGATTTACTCGTAACGATTCGATCTGTATTTTGGCGAGCCCGAACTTGACGATTGCGAAACACCCTGTACATTCAGTTTCTTTCTTTGGTTCACGTGGATTTCTATCATCTCCAGGACTTATCCCGTTTTACCCTCGTCTTTCCTTTCTCCTTTCTTATTTTCGGTACTGACAAGCAAAAGGGCGCAATTCCTAAGAATCAATACGTACGTTGACGCGAGCTACGCTACCTTATTTGCTAACAGTCGATTTACATCCCTCCCGAGAGAGTCAGAGAGAGAGGGAGAGAGGAAGTGGAAAAGATCACGGATGTTTCTGCCGCGAATATCGCCTCGCCTAAACCTTCTTTACGCCAGGCCGGATTTTCCGTATGCGCACCGTAGAGCCAGAGATTCTATTTTTCACTGTACCCTATACCCGGAGCAAGGCGACACCAAAGAGCCAAAGGGATACCATCGCCTCTCTCAACGAGGGGAGTCGTAAGAGGAAAAGTAAAAAAAACAGGATAAAAATAAAATAAAATAAATAAAGATATATCGATGCGAGAAACCCCGAAAAAGTTTTCCGCCAAGTTCACAACCGAACGTGCTTCTGGATACGTTCGCCCTATCGCAGTTGAAAGTATTTGCATAACGTTTTCCCCCGAATAAATAATTGTTTTGTCGATAAGGTGAGATGGCCCGGTTGAATATTATTATTTTTATTGTGATTTATATTCGTATGGACAATAATATAAATAATCAGTATAATATTAGATGTATATAAATAATACAAAAATATACGAATATGTACAATAATAAAATGAATAAATCAATTAATATAATAAATGAATAATAAATATTATAATAAAATATGAATAAATTCCCAATGGAGCCACGACGAATCCATGGTTCACCCAATACATTGCTAAAAGTTTATTAAGGAAATACTATCAAAAGAAAAATACGCGTGTGCACACGTGCGTCTAGGCGTATCGATATTTCATCGTTTCGTACATCGCGAACCGTGAAATAGCGTAATAAATTTTGCCCTAATCCAGCCCCCCTTTTTTTTGTTCTTGAACTTCATGCATAGGTGTACCATTCGGCGTGAAAACGATTCGACTGTTGTATCCAAAATTCCACCTGATAGCGGTTGGATCCACGAAGCCATTGACTCGGAACAATGGAGTAAGGCGAAGAGTGGCGAGCGGAGATACAAACTTCTTTCTCATACACGTAGAGACCACCCTTGGGGCGAACCCTTGTCACATTCATCCCGAATTCGAGATACAAAACTGGCTGAACGGGATTACGGTTGTTCCAGTTTGTACGTGGATACCAAGTTCGGGAGAAACTTGGCGAAATATCCAGCAAGGAATTCCGATCAGCTTCTGTTAGGCTACATTAGGTTCTTTTTGAGCTAGGTTAGGTTAGATTGGAATAGGTTACTGAATTTTGATTTTTCAATAAATCCTGATGGGTTTTTTCGAGTTTTCAATTTCTAGTGACCCATCAGCCATGCGCATCGGAGTCATATAGTATATTGATGAAAAAAAAGGGATAGTAGGCACCAAAGCAAAATACTGTATGCACAAAAATGATGGATGGTATCCGATATTTCAATTTGCAAATGAAAATCACGCACCATGCGTAATGTAATGTTCGGAGAACGGTCAAGATATATCTTGAATATTCCAATTTTTGTCTTTGACTGGGTTTCGATTTTGGGCTCAAAATCAATGTTTGCAGGCGTTTTCGAATGGCTGATTACCAGTTGCCGCATGAACAAATCCAAACAAATTCCCTCGATATATGCAAATATATCTCTACACATGTTGGATCAATGTACCTTGTTACCAAAAAGGGGTGATATCCGATATTACAATTTTTGCGTGAACACCGACCGCGCCTGTCCTGGTTTCGTGTATCGAAGCTTTGGAAAATCAATATAGTTATCATTGAGTGATAATACAGGGTGAACTGAAAGATAACGTCCAAAAAGGAAATCCAAATTTATCGTGTCAACTCTTTGCCCTCGCGATATCTTTTAGTTTTTTTTAGGAAAATCAATTCTTTGGATTATTTTGTTTTTCAATTAAAAAATGGAATCTTTTAAATTTGGTTTGCTGTTTAATTTTTTTACTTTCATTTTATAAAATATAAAAATTTTATGTCTTTAAGGTTGACTTTTTTAAATTAAAAAATCCGAAACAAGTACATTTAACTTTTTCTTTTCGGACTTCACGTTTTGGGTCACCCTGTGAATATGCGTATACGAAAAGGGTCGATCAGTGGTGCGGTCATTTTATCGTCGCAGACCAGAGAAACGATTTTCCGTGTGGTTCGTGAAGAGCCCCAGAGGCGATGGGAAAAATTTCTGGTGATACTGGCTCCTCTTTCTTGAAGTTTCCACCCTCCTGCGCCCACTTATTTTTACCTCGGACTATTGGTCCAACGTAAAAACGAGTCCTTTCGCGTGACAATGATACAGCATTTTTGCTTGAACGCAAGGGTGATTGTCGATTCGAAACGCTTCTCGAGTGTCCCAAGACCGTCGACTTCGATAGAGGGGGTGCAGGGGGGTTTCCTGATTTACGGAGGTTGAAGGAGAGGAGGGGATAGAAGAGGTTAGTTTCGAAAAAAAGTCCAGGTTTTTCTTGACCAAAGAATCACTGGACAGAACGCCAAGAGGGTATTTTTAGGGTTGAAAATAAGGGTTGGAATTTGTTGCATTTTCTGGGGATTGCAGAAAAAAAAAAATTAGCCTTTTTTGGGCGCCCTTTAAGCGGGTTTTGGAAAAATATAAGTACGCTGGGGTTTTACTCCCCCCCCCCCCCCCCCTTTTTGTACTGATAGGAAGAATCAATTTTCGCGGTTGGCATGGATTTTTCGGTGTGAAAAAAATGGGTATCTCAAAAAGATGTGAATTTTTTAATCTGCGGTTCGGACTCCTAAAAAAATGCAGTTTTATAGCCACGCGTCTGCAGTTTAATTTGGAGCAAGGATTTGTTCGGAAATTGTTGGTTTATTGATTTTTTTTTCAATTGCTTGATAAATGAATTGTTTTTCTTTATATGGGAAAATGCGAGTTTCACGAGCAGCAGAAAAAAGATCGATGTCTCAAAAAAAATAGCTTTATATTTATTGCTAGCTTATTGATACAAATTATTTTGTTTATTAATTAATTTTTCGACGATGTTTTTCATTTTTTGGTAAACAAATTTTTCTTTTTTTATAGTAAATTGAACTTTTTTCTTTCAGTTTATGGTCCTATTTTTGTTTGTTACTCGGGTGAATAATAATTTTTTTCTGAAGCTCGTAACGCTTATCATTTTCCTATTTTTTCTTTCATCAAAACTCGACTCTTTTTCCCACTGCTCGTTACGCTCGTAATTTTGAAAATTTGAGGAAAGTGTTCAGGCGTAAGGAAGATTTTCCCGATAATAAAAGTACGCGAACATTGCACCGCACATAATAAACAAAGCGCTTTGTTTTTTTTTTTTTTGCAGACTTAAGTGACCTCCCTCGGAGCTTCTGTCCCAAAAGAGTTTCGTCTCTATTCCGGTTGCGGGCGTACGATATACGAGGTAATAAAGCACGGTAGGTGTAACTCACGTGGGGATCCAGTGAATTCTTCCGAATTACTCTCGTTAAGCTCGGTGACGCGAAACGTCGTTATTGCGAGTGCCATGAATTCACAGGGTGTCCCGTTTAAATCAGACCTTTCGAATGACCTTCAACGTCCTTGTAACTTCTACGAGCCGATTAAAAAAAAAAGTTCTTTTATCAAATTGTTCGTTGTTTGAAATACTTCACCTTTCGTTCGAAAATTTGTTCTGTATCGTCAATAGTTTCGAAGATATTTGAGGAGTCGTTTCTGGGTGGGACACCCTGTATTAATCCACGAATTCGCATTTGTGGGCCCTTCGAAATTCATATGTGGCGCGAATCGTCGCGCCGGTTACGTCACCGCTTTACGACGAAAATTGTCGATTCGTATAACTATGCACCCGTTTCATTGCGTTTATAAGGCTTAATTTCGGCGAGACATCTGCACGCAAAATTGCGTGTGAATACGACGAATAAAAATTCCATTGTCACACGAAAATCTTTAAGGTTCAAAAGGCACATGCTGAGGTCGTAAGCCCCGCAAATTTTAATTATTCTGTTTTTTTTTGCTCGTCTGATCCACGTTAACCTTTTCCCCTTAAACGATATTTTTTTATCGACAGTCTGACGACACATGCATTTTTAGTATTTTTATTATTTAAAATATGGTGTCGCACATAAACAAATATGTGAATTTAAATAAATAAAAGATTAAAATGCCTTTTAATTTTCTGGAATTTTTGCAATTTATTTTTTCATTCATTTATCTGCCGGTTCCATCGAAATTATGCATTTATATGTTTGTTTTTTTTTCGATTTTTATAGCAGACGTCAGTTTGATGTTTCGTAACTATGGAATATCTTCGGTCGTCTGACCTTCACTGACCTTTTCCACTGGTGCAATATTTTATGAGCGGCAGTGGAACACGATTTATTTTCGATTTTTCCATCGTCTCGAATTTAATGATATTTTTTGGGGCTATGCGCTGTCGCAAAAAGATATTTATTTTTGTTATGCTATTGCAGTTCGATAAAAAAAATTCTGGTCTGGTAATCATCGACGTTTTGGTCGGCTGACATACGTCAACGTTTTCCCCTTGAACGATATTTTACTCTGGCAGTATGAAAATTTATTTTCGATATTTTAATTAAGTCTTCGAAAAACTGAACATATGTAAAAGTACAAAAACTTTAAAAATGTAAATGACAAGTAAATATTGTTTTATATATTAATTATTAAATAAAAAATTGTTTTCGTGGTTCGATGAGACTGAGATGAAATGATAATTAATAAATGTCGACTTACGTATGATCCTTGAGTACGGTTTCGATCTTATTGGTCGTAACGTTCCATATGAAGACCGAACCATCGACGGAGCCGACAGCGATGTACTGACCATCCGGGCTGAACGTTGCCCTCGCCCAATCGCAGCCGACTTTGAAGCCGTCAGCACTGTCAATTAAAAATGCAATGTATAATATTAAACAAGAATCCAAAAGTACTTCAAAGAATGCTAAATAATTTTCAATCGTTTCAATTATTTAAATGGTTATTCTTTTTAAATAGCAAATTAAAACTGAAATAATACATTTTCAAGAATCTTAATAATTTCGAAACTAATTTTTAAAAACACTCAAACTATTTGGTCGTTTATTCGAATGAATATTTTTCGTTTAATCATTTTCGTATGTTATCATCATAATTTCTCTAATAATAAATATATTTTTTTGTAAATGAATTTTCTTATTTAATTATATTTCATATAATAATTGTCGTACAGTAATAAACATAATTTTGGGAAAAACAAATTTTGAAAATACCGTTTCCGCTTGATATTTGATTGAGACCAGCTTGTTAAATAATCAGTGAGTCATATTGATCGATTGCACTCTCGGGTTTTTTAATTTCGTTCACGCGTACGCGAGTAAAATCGAGGAAAAACCGAGAGCAAAGTTTTCTTTGTTTTTATCCGGAGGGAAGCGTCATTCGCGAATGGGACTTTTATTAATCAAGCGTTTCGTCCGTGAACGAGCTCTTTGACGCACACAGGCGTGAAGAATCATTCGCTCGGGTTGGGCGAGAGGATTCGCCTATGTCAATTAAAGAGTACTATAGATCTTTTGTTTTTTCTTTCCTTCGATTATTTTATTTTTTTTAATTTTATTATTATTATTCTTTTTTTTCAATTAAATTTCGTCATATCGCATCTAGATATTGAATCCGCAGTGCTCTCGTGGACGATTGATTGATGGCACTGCGACGCGACACGATATCCCCGAATATACGAGTAGAAAAAAAAAAAAAAAACAAAAAAACAAAAAAAAAAAAAAAAAAAAAAAAAAAAAAAAAAAAAAAAAAAAAAAAAAAAAAAAAAAAAAAAAAAAAAAAAAATATAATAAAAAAAAAAAAAAAAAAAAAAAAAAAAAAAAAAAAAAAAAAAAAAAAACAATGGCGATGAAAATATTGAATCAGCAGAATCATTAAGAGAAAAAGAAAATTCAGGTATTTTACAATGATTGAAATTTGACGAAAGGCCAAAAGGAATTGCAGGAATAACTTTAGTGCAATAAGAATAGAAGGGTAAAATATATTTACTGTTCGAACATAAATATTGATAAATAGTAAATATTGATTTCTATTCTGATTATAAATATTTATTTATTTTTCAGTAGGTGCTAAAAATGTTTAGTTTTTTTAGCAAAACAAAAAATTATAATACTCAGTCATGTGTGAAAAGCTACTATTTCTATTCTGACGACCTACTCAATATTTTTTTCGTAATTTTGCTAAAGAATAAAAAAATACTCACCTGAACGATCCAACGATCTGTTTCATCCGGAGATCGAGCAGTTTCACCGTGTCGTCCCTAACGCAGCTCAGCAGATAATTAGCATCTGAAAAAAAAATTAAATTACGTACATTTTTAATTGTCGATTTTTGCAAATATTGAACTTTCACAATATTTTTATTACCTTGGAATTAAAACATAATCTGCAGTATACAAGCTGCAGTATACGAATAATTGCGAAAACGTGACGGAAATCATTTTCATCGCGTTTCCTCGATCCACTTTTTCCAATTTACTTTTCCATTTAATCACTATTTGTTTATTATGGAAATTGCGGCTAAGAAAACATTAATAAAAAGACATGAATAAATAAAAATATATAAAATAAAACGAATATTAAAATAAATACGATTTTTTATTGAAATATAAACTTGAAATATAATGAATAAAAAACAGTTATAAAATAGCTCTTAATTTGAATATACGTTCATTTTTCAACGCAAATTTCTACTTTGGCGGGCTTGAAAAAAATTCAGTAACAGATATTTAGAGGGAGTTCAGGGCGATCGAATTTTTTTTTTTAAACCTCGCAATCAGCGAAAACGATATTGAATAATAGACATAAAATAAAATTTATGAGATAATTTATTTATTATTTAATTTATAAAAACTTCACTAAAAATACCACTGTTCCCCAGGTCACAAGGAAACTAGAGAAAATGGGCTGGCGATAAAAAATATTTATTCGCCTTTCAGTTTTCATTAATTTTCTCGCCAGTATATTTAGTAATCCTTCTCTACCATTCATCCGAACCAATAAATTAGTCATCTATTTTCATTTTTTGTCTTCAAATACCACCTTCGACGAATAAAAAAAAAAAAATAAAAAAATAATATTAAAATTAACAAAAAAAGTAAATAAAAAAAAATCCAAGTCCAGTCGAGTGTCGCTTTTTCTTTGCTTCTAGGAAGATGGGAGACATCAAGCACAGGTGGATTTGGATCAACAGGTGTACGAGTCGAACACACGGAGTGTCACCAGGTTACGAGATATTTGGACGTAACCAGGTATTCGAGGCTCAGTACACGTGTGCAAGGAACATTCGTTCCATTAGTGGTTATGTCGATGAATCAGGCTAGCCAGATGAGCAGTAATAGCAAAATTAGAATAATTAATTAGCGAAGCCTATTTGAGGGGAAAGTGACGAGGCGTATTCTCGTCGCATACGAACGTAGTTTATCCACAAACAGGATGGAATTTATTGCGACGCATGAATCCTCGAAGCATTAAATGATAAACCTCTGATGATTTATACTTGGTACAGGTATGATTTATGCACGGTTATTATTTAGAGAAAGGTGGTATTAATCGTTGAAGGGAGACAGTTCATTTCTCAAGCCAAATTAAAATGCCACCTCTTTCAAAATTATTCACACTCGCGTTTTCATATTTGTCCCATAAATTGTTCGTTATTTTTCACATCCAAATATTTCGCTATTACTTGGACGTCCACTCTCGAATCTCGTTTATTACGATCTTGCTGGAACAACTTCGATGCTCACTGAACCTCGGAAATGCCAAATTCGTGGAATTTCGTTTTTCAATTATCGTTACATAATTACCGATAATTGACGATGACACTGATAAAAATTTCTGCGACGAAGAGTTCTCGTGGCAGACTCTTTTACGAGGCTACATTTTTCGGGGTGAAAACTTATACGAGAATGTTAAATATACTTTCTCACTGAACATTTATTTCTGTAGAATGCTATATATTTTATTTAAATAATAATAATAAAAATGTTGGTTCCCCTTTGGACGTTTTCAATTTAATCGAGGTACTCTTTTCAAGATTACGTAATATCGTTGAAGATCCATCAGCCTCCAATTTTTGCACATCAGGGGTGGTTTTTTTGATTGCCGAGAGACTTGACAAATCCTCTAAACGTGACCAACGATAATCATTGTGCCCGAGGAGTGCCGAAACGACGAGCTACTCCCAGTACTGAGATTCCAGTCAGGCGTCCCTTTCCCACCACCCTTCGTGGTATATCACTTGCGAATGAAGTATGACGAGGCATGATCGTGTATACCGCCAAGAATCACCAGACACGATTAACCCACGAAACGCTCGTTCAATTTCTCTTGATAGTCAAATGTCGATTAAAACTCGATCGTGAGTCATCAATATGTATATTTCAAGATTTATCGATAATAAAATTGATATTAAAAAAAAGTCCTCGATTTTTTCAAATTAATTTTATTCAGTAGAAATTTATTTATCAAACAAATTAATTAATTTTCTCGAACGTATATTTTTTGTTGAATTAGAAATCTCTGTTGAATATTTATTTATTCAAATAAATCAATTTAATTATTATTGACATTTTAATACGTTTTTTATGCGTTTCTTTGGTGACAATTGATTTCTATTAGAATTAAATAAATATTATTTATACATTATTTATTATATTGAATTATTATAATTATAATTGAATTATTTATAGAATAATCTTTACTTTTACCTGTTGGGTATTTAATTTTTTTTTAAATTTATATATTTTATTTATTGATCATTAGTAGATTTTTATTTTATTTCAATAAATATTAATTTTACAGATGTAATTAATAAATATGATGAACTTTCAAATAAATTAAAAAGAGGTAGACATTTTTTGTCGACGTAAATTTTCATGCTGCTAATGTTTGATATTGAAACGGAAAAAAGTAATGTCCCGGCGAGTAAGAAGACAGTACGAAGTTCCGAAAGGGCAATTAAGAAGTTTCGACTCGGAGTTTTTTTCCTCGTTGAAACAGGACGATATCGCGATAGAAACGTCGCGCTTCCCCGCCGTCGTTGAATTCGAGTCTCCTCGAATTATTCCAACGATAAAAGTGAAACGCGTTTTTTTTCTGAGCGGGTGTTTTATTCGCTAATTAAGGAGGCTCGAGAATTTCATCGATAAACGTCGAAGTATGTTGATTTTTTCTGCACTCTTTCATCCAGTAAAAATTACATTACGTACCTCTCAAAAGCTTTTCCGCTTTATTTTTGAGACACAAGAAAAATGTAATTTAAAAAAAATGAAAATTTTATTTTTATACACCGGTCCCGTTATCGATTTTTTATTAAGAAAATTCTATTCTGTTACCTCGATTATTTGCTATTTCTGCACTCTGCCAATATTAAATACTTCAGTTCTCAAAAACTTCGCTCCTTTGTTTTCGAAATCGAAAAGAAAAAGCAAAAATTTGTATTTTGCACACAGATTCAATTAACAATCTTTTACTTAAAAAATTCTATTGAATCTTTTTGAAATTCTGCTTTTTCGGCGGTCTACCCATATTACATTCCTCAGTTCTCAAAAGCTATCCTCCTTTGTTTTCGAAATTGAAAAAAAAAAACAAATATTTAAAAAACTGCAATTTTTATTAAAATAAAATTGTAGTTTTTTATACACTGGTGTGCGAACACACCAGTTAAATTATCGATTTTTTTTTAACAAAATTCCACTCAATTGCCTCGACCGATTTTTCACGAATACAGAAACTTTAATTTTTTTTTCATATCTATCGTTTTTTTACAAATAGCTTTTTGAAAGCTATACAAAATACAAATTGATGTATTTCAGTCTTAAAAAAAAAATAAATTCTAAAGGGGGTTGAAATTTCAATGAAAAATTCGAGAGAAAAATCGAGAACGAGAACCAGTTAATAATAGTTTTTTAGTTTGGCCCACCGAGGTACAAGCACAATGCTAAATCCAACGTAAAAATGGTTGAAGCTTCCGCTCTATGAAAGGGCTCGTTTTTTTCTATGATATGCAAAGTTGAACGACGTCGTTGATACTCGTGCAGAGTGTACACCATAACAATGAGAGGACGTCTCCCATAGAAACGTTTTACGATATTCACCCCCTCCCCCCCCAACCCTTAAGCGATAACCAGTTTTAAAGGCCAACTTTCTATTGGACTTTTTCTACCAACTCGCTAACAGAGCATGTCAAAATATTACATTGTTTTATCAATGAGGATTTTAATCGAAACACCTCCTCCCCGCCCCTCTTCTCGACTCGTTTACTCGTGGAGATTCTTTTCGTATATTTTTTGCTCTTTTCTTTTCCCGTTATTCTCGTCCGCATACCGAATCGTAAAACTCCTCGGGATATTTCTTGGACGATTTCACATCGTCTGACGTGGCGATTAAGACGCAACGAGGATACCTCGTAGGTAGAAATCAATTCTGATAACGATCGGGACATCGATTTATTTTAGGATCGTCATTGTTAGCTCGAGGCCTTTCAACGTCTTTCTCCATTTTTTTTGTTCTCCAGGGCACATGCGTTGTAGATGAGAATGAGGATCTGAAAAAAAATATGTGCATAAAAATTTGAGAAATAAACCACAGGAGTGCTGTTGGATTCGGATTGATGGAAAAAGCAGGTTTGATCTTTGGATTCGTACCTAATCTGGAATTTATTTAATTCAAAGTGTAAAAGTAATATTAATATTATCGAAAACGATATTAAAATTTATATTGTAAAAGTGAATTTTTATAAAAATAAAAATATGAAATAAGAGTTTTTTATAGTAGACATTTCTTATCTAATTAGTATAAAAATTTATGTTAATGTAAATGTATTTATTTACATCAATATTATTAATTGTGAAATATTTTACGCTTTAAATATGAAAAACCGTACAATTAAAAAAAAACTTTTTTATTTACTAAAGTACTAAAAGAGCGAAACTTTTATGAGAATTTTTCAAAATAAAATTCACGCGATAAATCAACAAAATAAACGTAGGAGTAACTGATCGAGTTGTGTATTTATCAATCGAAAGATATACCTCTCGTTACTCGACAAACAACTCTGCACATCCTGTTTAAAATAAAAATTCAATATAAAAAAAAATCAACGCGAAATATCCATTGTAAATAAAAGCTGAAGTAGAAAAAGCTTTACAGTAAAATAACAAATAAAAATCGAAGAGAGAAAAAAAGAGCTTCGGAGTAAAAATAAATAATAAATAAAAAAAAATGGAGGAGGAAAGGAAAGATATCCACATTTTTATTCGAATATATAATGTAGTATATACTCGTATAAATCTTTCCCCCTTTTGGTATATACGATTGGGAATGGTACGTGATGTTGAAGGCTCCCACCTCGTATCCCTCGGGATCGAACGAGAGGGTAAAATCCAACGTTTCCCATAGAGTGGCTTCGACGAACGCAGGAACAAACCAAATAGACCCAGACCCATATGACGTCACCGGGAAGGTAGATAGAGCCGTTCGTGTACACAGTGGTATATTTGCTACGTAATAGCAATGTACACTATTATCGGGCAGTGTCAGAGCCTCCCATCGATAGCCACAAGCTCCCAACGTGACCGTTGGATACTCACGTAGACGATATTCGATCCCGAATTTTCCCTCATCCAATACAATCCCATTGACGATTACGTTACATTTTTTTTTTTAGAAATTTTATTTATGTTTGAATAATTCACGGTGAATACATATTTTGTTTCATTGCTGATGTTATTTGGGATTTAAAAAATCGTGAATTTTCGTCACGATGGCGTTTCATTTTGATGAGGTTTCATGGGAACTTTGGATATCCACGTAGTCGATATTCGATCCCGAATTCTCCCTCATCCCATACAATCCCATTGACGATTGCGTTAGATTTTTTTTTCGTGATTTTATTTATTGTCAAATAATTCAAGGTGCAGGGGGAGTGGATATATATTTTTGTTTTCAATGCTGATTTTATTTGGGAAAAAAAATCGTGAATTTTCGTCACGATGGGGTTTCATTTTTATGGGGTTTCATGGGCACTTTGGAGTTTCCTCACAACCAGCGGTATCACATTTTGAAGAAAGTTTAACGGTCGTGAAACGGAAGTTATAACGCGAGGAGATCATTTGTTCGTTGTTTTTTTTTCTTTTTGTTTTGTTTTAGCACCGGGACTGGTTGCTCCGGTGAACGTTCAACAACTCTTGGTTGATTTTCATGAAAATTGTACATTCGACACCTGCTGCCCCACCGGAGCTACGGGCCAAAAGTTTCGACACGATCACGCCAAGTTCTACGCTCCTATAATCGTTACACACTATTTTTGGGGAATCCAATATGTCGTTAAACCAAAGTGCTCCATGAATTTCTATAAATTATGAGCGACACGAGGTGACGGAGAAACAGCGAGAGGGAAGACAATTTTTCAACAATATATTCTAAGGTTGTATTACGAACGTTTTCAAGGACGCCTTAATACTCGAATTTAAAATAGTCGAAATTGCTAAATTTTTCTCAATTTAATTGTTGATTTATGTAATTATTATTTATTTTATATGTGTGTATTTATCAATTATTTTCTGTTTGCCTATTTATCATTAATTTCGTATTATCTGTTTAATTTATTTTTAATTCTTTAATTTCAATTATTTTTATAGAAATAGTTTTTAAAATATATTTTTAATCGTTTATCAGTTTTGTAAGAAAATAATCCTTTTAACTTTTACTACACATATTCCCTTCGGTGTTTTCAGCATTTTGGATGTTGAACGAATACAGCAACGTAACCGTTATAATTCGAGTGATTAGTGAATATCGAGGATCAATTGAAACATGAACAATTTCATGGGAATTTATTTATGTACTAGAAAATAAAAATAGATTTCGAGTTTGACTCGCGCAGCTTCGTTATTATATTTCCCTCGTGCTCGTCAATGGTTATCGTTGAACGTTCGGAAAAAAATTCATTAAGTGTAAAAGCCCGACGAGACCCCCTTGAAATTTCAAGTGCTGACGGTGCTTTACACCGTTTTACATGTCCAGTGAATTTCCAGTGAATTTTCTCGGGAAAACGGAAAGCTCTCGAGTGACGGTGAAATTTAAGCTGCGTTTAAAAAGTGACCTCATGCTCGCAGGATTTCGTCGAATTTACGGGTATCAACAATGCGAGAGCTTGCGAATTTTTTTTTCAAGGATGTTTCAACTCCGTTTATTTGCAGATATTTTACAGTATTTTGATCACCCGTTTGGAATGAACGAATTTTGGGAAGCGAAGGGACTGAGAAGACAAACAGAAATAATTTTAATCGAACAACTGAATTGTTTCTCTTACATTCGCTTCGCTGGTGAGAAAGACAAATGACTCATACGTTAGAAGTTACTAACGTAACAATCGAAAACAAGAATCCATATAAAAAAAAAAAAACTATCGTGCAAGGTCTCGCACCGTTAGCCGCAAAGTCGATTACCAGAAAGCTGAGGAGAACGCCTGTGTCATTACAGGTCTCTGTACGGGGTGGTCTTGAAGTAGCGTCGGAATATTACTTGATTCGGATTGCCGAGGAAATTCTGAAACGAAAAGTCCTTACGCATTTTTCTCTCCGACACGCCGTTGCTCCGATATTCGTCGATCAATGTTAACTGATGAAACCCGAGCGCGGCGGACCGGTAAAGTGGGGAACGGTGCGCCCAATGCGGGAGCGCGCGCCACGCCCACCACTCGACGCGACGCGCTCGATTAGTTATAATTCTACGATTAATAACTCAACAACGGTGCCTCGGAGAGAAAAACGCCTCAGGGCTTTTCACCTGAGAATCACGCGCTCTAACGAGTTCCGTTGAACCATCCACAGAATTTTTCGGAACACCTTGTATACGCGTATAAAACATTCGTACGTCTATACCAGTCGTATTTTCTATAGGTCGAGGGAGAGCATGTTGCAAAGAACGAGGCGTCTCGAGGATTAATGGAAGCACCATTGCGATATATCACTTTCGTATAAAATCGAGCTCTTCAATCAACATTGCGTACCACAAGGAATTCGGGGATATACCAAATGGTCTCGTTGGGACTTGGTTTTTGCGCTGGTCGAGTTTTACCACTGTATTTCCGGTGGCCTTGCCTCCCGCAGGGACCGTGCGTGTACGAACAGAGGTGTGATGTAGCCGCGCGCAATTACGTGCGCGGAAAAAATAAAGTGTTCGGCGTGTTCCGTTGCTTGTCGGTCGACAAAAAAAAGAAACGAAAATAAAAAAAAATCGAACAATCGCTCCACCTATTCCCACCTCGAAACAAAAGCCTCTTCTATTCTCGTTAGCTTTGGCTCGATTGGAAATCGAGTTGAAATATTCGACGAGAATGCCACAGCGCACTCTCAATTTTCTTTTTCCTCGCTCTTCTATTACGGATTCTTTTTTTTCCGCGTTACAATTTTTATCAATAATTATTTTTCATGAACCGTGATCGCTCACCGTCCGAAATTCCAAGCAAATTCCCGAACGCAATTTTTCACACGAAAAGATATACGATCAAAATTACAATTAAAGAATTAAAGAAAACATTTGTTAACAACAAAAGCTTCAAATCCAATCGGTGTAAATTCTTTTTTTTCATTATGTCCCGTTTTTTTGAAATCTGCTTTCGAAAATCCTACAGGGTTTTTACCAGTCCTTTCCTGATTTGGAAACCAGGACCGGCGGTCACCCATCCGAGTATCCGATCGGGTGAAGAACCGATGAAATTTTTGAAGTTATGGCGAACCCGAATTAGCTTACCCCTGGAGAGATCCAACGACGTGACTTTTCCCTGAAGGACGATGTCATTGGAGCTCGATTCTGCTCTCGTGTCCCAAAATCGTATCCTCTTGTCAAAGTGACCGCTGATTATCGTGGAGCCCGAGCCATCCGACGTTACGAGATCGTTGCAACTCGAGCCGGCAAATTTCGTTTCGATACCTATAAAAAAAACAAACGAATCGAAAAAAAAACCACGTAAAAACGTCAATAATGAAATCAACGTATCCATACGACGTAAATTGAAATTGTTTTTTTTGTTGCCATCGAGGATAATCCAGCTCGACCCCATACGTGATAAAACATAATGGTACATCGACGAAGGCGCTCAAGAAACGAGACGCATCAGCAGACTCCGGAATTGTGAGCTGCACTTTCGCGAGAGACTTGGAAATCGTCCTCGAACGTGAACATTTTTCCACTGAAGTAAAACGGGGATGAATCGTGTCCGGTCCAAATTGCGGACTTTCCGCTTGCGCTAAACTTCCGTGCCGTTTCTAGACGTCGGCCAATTTTCGAATCTATTTCTCGAACACGCTATGCAAACTGCACGCGTCCGGCAATTTTCTGTAGGGAGTCTGAGCCATTTCCGGTTGAATTTGATCGAGGGTATAAAAATATAGGGAAGGGGAAAGAGCGCGGGTTGCCCCGAAGAAAATCATTTTGATCAGGAGTACGTGAACCGTTCAGATTCAAATTTCAAAATTTGGTCAAGGATTGTCTAGAAAAAAAATCCCAAAATGGCCGAACGTGAAATACAGAAAATGATGATTTTTTTTATTCCCAGCCAAGAAGAGTATTGTTCACTAGAAAATTGTTAAAAAAAACTTTACTGCCCCAGATTCGGGACAAAACGGAGCTCGCGAGGTTGTTTGGGTTTGTTCGAGTTGTTTGAAAAATACCCGAAACTAAACAACAAAGAATCATGATACTTCGACCGTCAACCGCGAAGCGGATTTCTCATCGAGAAAAATATAAAAAATCTTTGATCGCGCAGATTCGGGGTAAAACGAATTTCAGGAGGTCGGGCCCGATGCTACTTCGAAATTTGACGGGGTGGGATCGGAGGAGTCGAGGCGAGAGCGCATCGTTCGGGCGGGACGAGCGATCAACGATAGACGGTCGTCACAGATCGGGTCTAGGTGCGTCCGCATCAATCGCGTTTAGAGAGAAACGTACGCGTAGTTGGGACACAGCTCGAAGCTGCGGGAGGAGAGACTCGGGTACGGAGATTGGCGCGTAGGTAGGGGCTGGGCGATCGGTACGGCGCCAGGGAGAGCCACCGGCGCTTCGAATCGCGACCGGGAGGGCGGATGAAAAGTATCAAATGACCGAGTATCAGCTTTGCTACGGGTACGGCGGGGGGGTGGGAGGGATCGGGGCTCGTAAAAGCCAGCGGGTTCGCGCCGAACGCGGTGCGAAAGCGAGTGAGAACGGCTCGGTTAAATTATAGCGATACCGGGAATTGCCTTCGAACCGTAACGAAAGATCCGTGTGCCGTTGGTGCACGCGCACTTGATCGTCATTTAACTCGGTATCATCCCAGCGTGCGTCCGAACCGCCCGGGAACAACCGCCTACGGATCGCCTCGGACTCCGGGAAAATCACGAGCCAGATCTCTCCCCAAGATTCAACGGAAACACGAGACCGCTCGAAAAAAATTACAATTTTTTACAGACAATTTTCCGTCGGCTGTTCGAATCGCCGGACAGGGGCGAACGGCCGAGGGGGACGGGGTTGCTCGAGTTCGAGGGAGGAAAAAAGAAAATGAACGGATACTCGAAGCGAATCAGTAATCGGTGACGATTTGCGCAAACTTCTCTCGACACTTTTATTTCGAGGAGCTTCGTTCGAACGGAGAGCGTTCGATCGATCGGATCTCGTATTTTTGGTGGGAAATATCGGATATTGAGAACGCCGAGATCGAACGAGCAATGTTTTGACGACTGCAGTTTTTTATTTTTGTTGTTGTTTTTTTTTTGGTGTTTCTGGACTTTCGGGGTAATTGGGTTTTCGACGGTCTATCGAAACTTCGAAAATGTTCAGATAATTACGAATATCATCGAATTTTTCTCGAACGCTAAAACCACAGCTAAAAAAATCGTGTTTTTAGAAGTTTTTTACCACTTTTTCATGGAAATTTTGGGTTTTCGGGGAAACAGATGGTAGATTCGTGTTCAGGGGATCAAATTACATCGTAAAGGACCTATTAAAAAAATATTAAAAATCAAAAATTTTTTTCGATTTTTGGGCAAAATACG
>JAPYZI010003515.1:0-23732 GCA_030523105.1 Ophioninae sp. A BG-2022a | reverse complement strand
CAGTCCTCGCCTCCCTCAGGACCCTCAGGAGGCCAGAAGAGGTGATTTTTCGCACTTGCCACCCCTCGGTGTGATCCCGAGGGGTTGGAATCCTCGGGGTTGTTGGGCGGGGGGGGGGAGAGGGTGTTCTCGAAAAAGGAGAAGAAAAAACGAGTGGGGACCTCGAGAGAAATTGGGGGAACGGCGTGCAGAGCTTTTCAGGGGGTTCGGGCGTGCTCACGAGACGCGTTGGTTCTTAAAGCGATTAAGGACTCTCGGTCCGTTTGGCGCATAACGATATAAGAGCTTTTCCACCTCCGGCACACACTCGCGCACGCTAAATATACACCAAGTTTCCGGCGAAGATAATTAAAAAAGTAATGGTCCGGGTACATTGGCGTAGCCAGGCGTGGTCGATTTCAACCCCCTCCAAAAAACCACCCCTCAGAGAAAAAAGATCGATCATTGATTATTAAATTGAAAAATAATTATATTTTTCTATTTTTATAATTTTATAATTATAATTTATTATAATTATATCAATAGTGTTGTATATAATAATTATATACAATAATTATATATTAATTGTTATATAAATTATTATTAAACGATTATAAAGTAATTATTATTACATTATTATTATTATAATTTTACTTATAATTACTTAATAATTGTGTAGGTTACCTAATAATTATTTATTTATATATATAATTATAAATCATGATAAGTACAATTATTTTAATAATAATTAAGTTTAGTTCAAATAAAATTCATTGATTTTAATCGATCGATTCTTCTTATAATTCCGTAATAATTGTGTAAATTATATATACATATATATAAATATGGATAATTATAAATAATTATTTGATAATTTACACAACAATTACGGAATTGTAAGTAAAACTGTTTAATCAAAATTAATCAATTTTATTTAAACTTAATTTATGTATGATTTACGTAATCGATTATTTTCATTGATAAAAATGTTATCAACATTTATCTTTTATTGAAAATAAACAAGATATCCTTTTCAAAAATTCAAAAATTAATTTTTGTTTCATTATAAAATGATTGATTTATTCATTGATAAATCGATGTGGCAAATTTGTTTAAACAAAATTATGTTTACATAATTCGAGTAATGGAACAGTTTTTTTTTTTTCGTGAGGTTTTTCATAACCTCCTAAGCTCAGAAAAAAATACTGGCTACGCCAATGTACCGTTAAGGGGAGGGAAAAAAAAGAAGTAGGGAAAGAGGCCATCGAGACCAACCGCGAAAGATTAAGGCACGAGTTGCGAGTCTTGGCAGGACAAAACCAATCCCAGAAATACTTTGGAAAATTATTGTTACGTCACCGCACGATTTTCCATATATATTATTATTGCCATTTTAACCAAAAACCGCGCAAATTTCGTTTCATTTATTTCCATAATAATAATAATTATTATTTTTTTTTTTTTGCACTCGTACGTTAATACGAATTAATTACGTTTCGCCGGAATGAGAATAATTGTTCAACCTTGGCATAAATCGTTAATGATTAATCGCGTCAACTTCGCAGCTCCGGCTGACTCGAACGTTGCTTGTGTAATTACACCTCGTTACGGTAATTAGTGCATGAACGAAAATCGTACATTTACCAAGAATATTATTATTATTATTTTTTTTTTCGGCACCGCGTAATTAATTATTACGAAAATCAGGCGACTTGAAAATTTCGAAAAGTTCAATTAATTTTGATACTTGTTGATTACAAAAAAAAATTCAAAAAAGGAGAGTGGAAAAAAATGATTGAAGAAATAAAACCTGTCGTTCTGCTGTTGGAATTTTTATAGAAAAATTGATTTTCCAAAATTGAAAAATCGATAAATGTTTTTTTAAATGCAAGTTGACTTATTTGTATAAATGTATATTTATATATATATATATACACATATTTTTATTTATTTAAACATATTTTTAGTCGTTTTGTTCCGAGTTCTACACATTTACATTTTTCTATAAATAAACCTAGTAATATTTTATTTACTAGATTAATTAATTTAATGAATTAATAATAATTAAATAACACATAAATCTAGTAAATGTTAATTTACCAGATAACAAATAATTTCCCAGTTTTTCTATGGGAAACATAAACAAAACATTTATATTTAATCGTCTCACAATAATATTAATTTTTTCAAATAAAAATTTTTAAAAAATTTTCATTTATTTATTTATTTATTATTTTGGCGTTTTTATATGAGTCTGTCATTGGGATAGGGATTTTCAGGCGTGGCAGTTCTTTCCAGAGATGTACCGTCGAGGATACTCGATGTGTAACCGCCGTAACGATTTCTTCGTTTCGGTGGTGTCGGGACGTTGATCGAATTTCCAGATGCCTCTTCGCGGCTCGTTTGGGATAGTCGACACGGTTTTTCCGGCGGAAGACCCGGATGGGACGAATTTTTTTCGTCGTTCGTTAAATCGACGTCCATCATTGGAGGTGACGTTTCATCCTTACTCGCATCGAGAATGTTCGTCAAACTGACGGTAATCTCGGAAACAATTTTTCTTTCGGTTGAATTTTTTTTTTCATTATTGTCGGAATGTTCCACATGGGGAAGAATCGGCTCGTCGTCGCGTTCAAGCATATCCGAGAGGGCGGCCTCGAGCTCGGTGAGACTCGGCGTCATCGAGCTGAGATTGCTCTCCTCGTCGCGTAACACCTTAAATTTTTACGAATATTTATTTATTATTATTAATATTATAAATTTTTATTAATTTTTCAATTATTTTCAATTATTTGTTCATTCATATTTTATTTTTATATTTATTCGATTATTAACAATATATAATCACATATAATAATATATTATTATCCATATTTAGAGTTTTATAATTATCAATAATTATGTAGTATCAATATATTTTATTTTTATAATTGTTTATTGTATTATTTGTATTTATAGTATGTTTTGTAGTGTTATTAATATTCATAATAATCATAATTTATTATTATTGTTATTATTATTATTATTATTATTGTGTACGTTAATAATTTTATCTATTATACTATAAATATAAATAATATATATTATTAGTAATATTAAAGATATTGATAATATGTAATTGTTTAAAATTTATATTTATACGTTTTAATATAATTTATTTTATTATTATTTTATCAATGTTCTGTATTTTATTGTTAGGTATTATTGTTATGTAAAAATTCCTGATCAGGCACTGATCAAATGTCAGCCTGATCAGGGCCTGATAAAAAATCATCATGCATGATATCACGATTTACTGTTTTCACTGTCATTGGCCGAACGAAATAAACTTTCTTCGAACCCAAAAAAAAAAAAATCGAAAAATCGATGATTTTTAATGAAATTTTATTAAAGCAAGTAAACAAATGAAAAAAAGCTCGCACGAGGTTGTCCCTCGAAAATGACACGCAGTAGGTTATACGTACGACTTTGAGGCGACTGGAATGATCGTTGTCGAGGATTTCCGGTGTGATCCGGGGCTCCGGACTTGGCGGTGGTGTTTTCGTATCGCCCTCGATCGATGATTCAACCCTTGAATTATCAGGCTCCCCCTCGTTGACCCATTCGCCTCGTTCGTACGTCTTTGACGGGATCGAGACTTTCTCCTCGAAAAAGTCCGTCTCCTCGTTCTCCAACATTTCACGGGGTAACGATTCCTCGGATATCGTCCTCGCCAGAAGTTCGACCTCGGCGTTTGACCGCAAAATCGTCTCGTCGATTTCACCACGTTCCAGATCTTTCTCATCTAGACCCTCGAAAACCACCCCCCTCTCCTTCGACAAACTTCTCTTCAGCCTCGATCTCCTCTCCGACTCTAATTTCTCCTCATCCCTCTCGCCCTTATCTGCGAAACGAAGAAATTTCATAATTCGAAAAAAAAAATTTAATTCTTTTCATTTTCTTTTCGAAGTTTACGAAGAAAATCAAAAATAAAAAATTAGACATTAAAAAAATCAAATATGAAATATAAAAAATCAAAAATAAAAAATCAAATATCAAAAATCGAATATCAAAAATCAGAAATCAGATATCAAAAATAAAAAATAAAAAATCAACAATTAAATATCAAAAATCAAATATCAAATATCAAAAATCAAATATTAAATATCAAAAATCAAATATCAAAAATCGAATATCAAAAATCAGAAATCAGAAATCAGAAATAAAAAATAAAAAATTATTATTAATAATAACAAAATCAATGATCAGAAACCACAAATAAAAAATAAAAAATAAAAAAAAGGGCTGTTTATTTTAATCTAGTGATAATTGAAATGGATGTAAATCGAAAAATTGAAAAAAACGGAAAACTGGTCAATTACCGTTAGTGGGATTCAACCGATTTTCATCGACCTTGAAAACGTCTCTCGAACAATCGCCAGTGGCAACTTTCCTTGGCTCCGGTGTTTCGATGGGGGAAAATGAACCGGAAGTTCTACAATTCGACAGAAAAAATAAAAAATGTTGTACATTTAAATCAAATAATAATATTATTATTTTTAATAATTTTACCATTTCATTTGTATTATAATATATCGTATAAATGAAATGATAAAAGTATTAAAAATCTTACTATTATTATTATTATTCTTTTCCTTCTTATAATTATTATAATTTCAAAAACTTAAAAAAAAAAAAAATAAACAAAACACTGCACGTATGAATATAAAAAATGTACATTTATGTACGTTTAATAATTTCAATAATTTAATTATTGAAAATAGATTACAATGATATGTATTTTGTAAAATTTATTTATATTTATATTATAAATATATCGGCTTATTTATTTATTCGTTGTATTTCGATTTTTGAGTTGTTTAATCAAAAGAACAGTATTCTGACCTGTCCCGATGCAAAAACCATCCACCAATGGTAGTGACCGAGCCGGAATCGTAACCGATTTTAACCGGGGTCGAAGTCAATCCGAGATTCTCGGATTTCGAAATTTTTCGTTCGCCAGGTTTCTCCAAGTGGAAAGAAAAATCGACTTCGTCAGTTTCGCGTTTTTCGTCACCCCCATCGACCACTTCGATTCCCATGGTGGAATTTTCTTCTCCCTTTCTATTGTCGGTTTTCTTCAAGTTCTCGAGTGCACCGCTCGTTATCAGCGCCGGAAGTGAACCGGCTCCGGTGATTTTGAGGACCCTAATGGCCTCCTGGTTATCCCCGTCACCCGATGATTTCGCATTCCCGATTTCGAGATCCAAATAATTCGGCAGACTTGTCGTGCTGCTGTTCTTTCTTCTAGAATCTTTTCGCTCGACGTTTCGCTCCGGTTCGCGACTTGTTTTTTCACGACTCGATCTGCTAGCGGCGATCGCGATGCTCGGTATCACCCTTCCGGTTCCGTTGACCTTTCAAACGACCGGAAACCAAATAATTCGAGCCAATATTCATGGGTGCGAAATTTATTGATGTAATAGAGGTTTTCCTATTGTTTGGGTTTGGGGTTTGTTTGGGTTTAGGGTTTTTTTTGGGATTTAGGGTTTTATTGGGTTTGGGGTTTCTTTCGGTTTAGGGTTTGATTGGATTTGGGGTTTGTTTGGGTTTAAGATTTATTTGGAATTTTATTGGTTTCGAAGTTTTAGGAAAAAATTCAAGAAAAATCGGTTCTCGTCTCGTTTGGGTTTGTTTGGGTTGTGTGAAAAAAAATTGAAGTTCGAATTTCTTGAGTTTTCGAAAAAATAGAAAAATCATCGGTTTGGGTTTGTTTGGGTTTTAGGAAAAACTTAAAGAAAAATCGGTTTGTTTGGGTTTCCAAGAAAATTAACGAAATATCGTATCTTGTTTGGGTTCGTTTGGGTTAAAAGAAATAAAAATAAAAATCATTTCTCACCTGGTTTGAGTTTATTATATTTTACGTTTTGGAAAAAAGAACAAATAACAAATTATTTATAGTTTGAGTTAAAATTAAATTAAATGAAAATCGTTTCTCATCTCCCTTGGACTTGTTTGCATTTGTTTGGGTTTGTTTGGGTTAAAAAAAGAAAGAATCTTCGTTGCTAACCTTGTGCTCGATAATTTCCTTGTCGTTTGACCAATTCCTGGGTAACTTGACTGACGAGTAGAAAGGTTCTTGGCCTTTCTGAAGGGGGTTGGAACATTTGAGGTTTCGATCGACGTGAGTTTTCGGGAGGTCGTCGGGTTTCGGTGGTAACGGCCTGCCCCGATTTTTCTTTTTTCTTCTCGGTGGTGGAACTGGCACGACGTCTCTCGAAACTGCGAAAAAAAAAAAAAAAAAAAAAAAAAAAAAAAAAAAAAAAAAAAAAAAAAAAAAAAAAAAAACATAACGATAAAAAAAACGAAAAAAAAATTGCAAAAAAAAATAATTAAATAAAAATAAGAAAAAAGGAATGGAAAAAAGATCTGGACTCGTTTTCGACTCCCAACTGGACTCACCAGTGAAATTGGCCGAGGAGTAACTCGGGGGTTGGTGGACGCCCCTGTCGAAGCACTGGCTCGTCATCACTGTGCTTGTTCTCGGTGTTACCGGAACTTCGAGATTAACGTCGACCCAGTCGCTTGGATGGAAAGGCCTGTCCACTGAATCGATACTTTGACCCCTCGTCAGAACTTCCCGGGACGGTGAACTCGCGTACCCGATTTCCGAACTATCGAGACGAGGACAGGAAAAGACGGTCTCTCGTCGTAAAACTTTTCGCCGAATTCCGGATATTGTAATTTTTTTTTGGTTTTTTTTTTCGAATATTCATTTGTTCCTTTTTATTTGTATTATTTTTATATGTATTTCGATATACAGGGTGACATTGTTAAAAGGGGAAAATTAACATTCCCGAGTGTTAATTTATTATTTAATTTAATTTAAATGAAATTAATTGAACAATTAAATTTCTTTGAATTAATTGGATTGAATTGAACGATTGAATTTCTCTAAAATAATTGAATTTTATTGTACAATTATATTTCTGTCATCCAATTGAATTTTATTAAATAATTGTATTTCTCAAAATTCATTAAATTTAATTGAACAATTGAATTTCTTTAAGCAACTTGAATTTAATTGTACAAATACATTTCTTTAAATTAATTGAGTTTAATTGAACAATTACATTACAATTCACCAAATTTAATAATCCAAATAAATCAGATTTGCTAAAAACGTAATTTTATAAATTCAATTTATTGAATTTGTTTTCATTCGTGAATCCACCCCATTTAGGATTTTAAAAAATTTTGCCCTACGGTCCATTCCTTAACCCAAACCAACCCAACCCATCAAAATACAATTCCCTCATTTCCATGTCAAAAAATCATCGCGTTTCTTCCCCTCATTTTCGAAATGCTTTCTTCCTTTCAACCCTTCCACTTTCACCCTCACCCTTTCCTTCCCGATTAATTATTCGCACGTCCCGAATAGGCCTCAATTAAAAACTTCCCCAATCATGTTGGACACGGCGTTGAATCGTCGAATTTGCATAACCACGAACGTGATTTAGCCCAATAATAATAACAAAAACAACAACAATAATAATATTAAGAATAACAACAATAATAATAATAATAATAACGATACAGAGCAATTCGACTATTTGTATGGAAGTGTCCAATAAATCAGGGAAAATTGTTCGAACGGCCGGAAGTATTAATAATTCTCGGCTGGTATATTAATTATTCGTAATTCGGAAAACTCGATAAATTCACGCGTCCCGTGATTAATATTGAAACCGAGCTTCCCTATTGCCCATTTTTCAATTCTTCTCGTCAATGTTTCATGAGTATATAGAACACGTCCTGGCTGACTGATTCATCAATACCAAGCAGAATTGGTTGAGCCAATACGACGAAATTTTCATTTTCGATTTATTCCGAGACGTTAAAAAAAACGAGGCAACTGTTTTACCAAGGTTTCCTTATCAAGAGGAATAAATTATTTCTCTTCAATTATTTTATTTCTATCAATAAGAATCGAAACTATTTCGAAATCGAAAAAAATGTCCGAAAACGAATTCACGACCCTTTTTTTTTGATAAATAATAAATTTAATATTGAATTAACATTTCTAAGTTTATGTATATATACACAACGTTAAATTAACGTTAAATCGATAATTTCAATTTAATGAATTCAACCCTGCGTTGCTTCAATTCTGCTCGAAATATCCACTCCATCTCATATATTACGGATTTCTCGTTAATTAACGATATTTCGATAAATATGATAGTAACTTGAACCAGTTTCGGTCAAGTCGATTCCCCTAGATCTCCCCTTCAAGAAAACCCGCTACTGGCTATTCGGAACTTAGGATTTAGTTCATTACGAGCAATTATTTGACATTAAAAATTCATATTTTTACGTTTTTCGAGGTTAACACGATTCTACGTGGTACTTTATCGTTTCTTTTAATAGAAACGTTTGTCGAATGTTTTTCCTACGTTGACGGTACTGGCCACCGAGTTTTTCCGATCAAAAAATTCGTTCGTGCTTCGGTCACGTGTCATGAAAGGGGATACACGAAAGTGGCTGGAATCTTCGGATATCGAAAGGATTTCGCGAAGAGGAAGAGATACTGGCAGGAGTCAAGTTTCCCCAGGGAAAACGGAAGAGGATCCTCGGCGATGTATTTCTATGTATACGCACGTTTGTACGGTCACATGTACACGTGGACCGTCACGCAGCACTGTCGCCAGTACAACATGCAGAAATATATATCGTACAATAATGCATCTGGGAATTGCGTGAAGCTCGGTCACGCGTCAGCAACGCTCCTCTCTCCCTCTCTCTGATCTCCCCTCCCCCCTCGCCGCCCTTCCTGTCCCTCTTTCTCTTGGTCTCTATTCTCCGAGAACGTGACCATTTACGGTCCAGGAGTCAGCCTCGTGCCGTATCAGAGAGCTTTGAAATTCCCCTGGCAATGGCGCTCGTGTCCACTCCTCGTCTCTTCGACGATGCGTTTCTCTTTCAACCCTTCCTATGTGTCTCCATCTACTGGTATCTACGTGAATCTTTGATTGGGATTGTGTACACAAATGGCGGAAAACCGGGTGTTCGATTTTTCAACGGCTCGTTTTTTTTCCATTTTTTAGCCAATTTTCAATTTTTTTTATCTGTTTTTGGCCAGTTTTCAGTTTTTTTTCCATTTATTGTCGAGATTCAAATTTTGTTTCAATTTATTGTCCCATTTTCCATTTTTTTTTCTATTTACTGTCCAATTTGCAATTTCTTTTCTCCATTTGTTGTCTGATTTTTCATTTTTTTTTCAATTTATTGTTCAGTTACCAATTTTTTTTTCATTTTATTGTCCAATTTCTATTTTTTTTTCCATTCACTGTATTCCTATTTAATTAATTTCATCGAATTTCTACTGGCGTTCGATCTATCGCCCAATGCTTAAACTATTTTTCAACGTCTTAATTTTTTTTTTTTCAATAATTTTGCAAAGTGCGTTTAAACGAAAATTATTCAAAAAGAAAATGCCTTTTTTTTCACAAACCCTTTTCTCTCGAAAAAAAAAAACTGCGTTACGCCAATGCTTGGATCTGGAGGTACGTGCCGAAAACGTGACTCCTCGGGTTGTCAACCTTTCTCTCCGAGCCCAAACAAACGCGACGCGTTCATTAAGCTGTTGCATTTTAATTTGTGCGTGTGCGATTGTTTTTGGTTCCTGCTGCTTTTCTCTATTTACCTTGTTACTCTCTGAGTGGCACCGCCCAATACCGAACCTTCTTCCTTCAAGCCTGGATATATCTGAAACAATTAGGATCCATATACGTGAATGGGGATATATATATATATATATATATATAATTATTTATTATTTATTTCTATATCACATCCAAATAAAAAATAAAAGTGTATTTTAATTTATTTCAATAAATAAATTATTTATAAATGATTTCTAATTTACGTAAAAAGTATATTTATAATTTGTTTATAAAAACAGTTTTTTTTTTTAATTTATAAATAAAATTTCAAAAAAATTACTTTAAAAATTAAGATCTTCATATAAGTATATGAAGATCTTAATTTTTTAAGTAATTTTTTTGAAATTTTCGTTTTATTTATACAGAATCTGTATAATTATTATAATAATTATTATAACATTTTTATTATAATAATTATACAGAATGAAATATATATATATATATAATAAATATTTTTTTTATTTTGTGATTTATCGTTACAAACGTAATTCGTTAATATTAATCACGTCGATGAAACTTCAGTCGAACATTAAAAACATATGTACCCGTAAATGATTCACGTTTCCGCGCAATGACTAATAAAAATTGAATTTATAGGTAGAAACTTGTTTACGCGGTTTTTAATGCCGTTTTCGCGTCTTTTATTTCTCTCTCTCTCTCCCTCTCGCTCTCTGGTCGTAGTGAGACTTCCTCGTTTATGCATAATGCATACAATTATCGTAAAGTAACTTCTCCACCAAGATATCCTTGTTTCCAGGCGTACATACAAGAGTAGAGCCAGGCGGTCGTCGAGGCAAAACCGTCGGTGACAAATATGTGTATATTAATATATATGTATACACTTAAACGTGTACAGGACTGTTCAAAAGTATCAAGCATCTTTTAAGTTTCCTGTCCCAATTAAAAATTAAATATCTCGGCGATGTAAAATTTTACACGAATTTAACAAACGGGTTTTTAAATACGATTAATTCAGCTTTGTTTTCCTGTTTTTATTTTATTTTTGTAATTTTTGTTTTGTCCTCGATACGTAATTTTGAAAATTTAAATTTTCCACGATTTTATGATTTCGAAAAGTCGCTTTTTTAACTTTGAAAATTCGTTATCCTCCTGTTCAGTGATAAAGTCTTTCAGAAATGTCATTTTTAAAAAAAGTTTTCTTTGTCTGGATTAAAAACAAAAAGATTTTTGGATGGATTTTTTTGCTTAAAAAAAAAAGATTTTTTTGTTGGATTTTTTTGTTTAAAAAAAAGATTTTTTTGTTGGATTTTTTTGTTTAAAAAAAAGATTTTTCAACTGGATTTTTTTGTCAACAAAAAGATTTTTTTGCTGGTTTTTTTTTTGTTTGGAAAAAAAGACGTTTCTTTTTTCTTTTTTTTTGCTGAAGAAACGTCACCACTCAAAAATGTCACTAGTCTGGTTCCTAGCCGAGACAAAATAAGTTAGTGGGAGTGTTGGTGCGCAGGAATGCATAGGAAGGTGGCAAAATTTCCTGGTTCACTTTCAACGTTCGTACTCGCAGGTACTTCTCACATAACGAATACTGGACTCTGTCGCAATAACTAATAACGTTGGCTTCTATCGTTGCTGGTGTGGCTTGCTGAGTTTGCGGGAAGTTACTACTAAATGTGTGTGCGTTTGTGTGTGAGTGTCACATTGGCGTAGCCAGAAAGGAACAAGGAGACTCCTCTCCCTTCCAGAAAAAAAATAAATAATAATATAAAAACGACATTAAAATAATAATAATAATAATAATAATAATAAAACAGAATTCGAGTAATAATAATAAGCAAATCAAATTCAAAAAGCAATAATAAAAACTAAATTAAAACAATAATAAATATTAAACCAAATTTAAGTAGAAATAATGAAACAAAATTTAGTTTATAATAATAACCCAAACAAACCCAAACAAAATTAAATGTGAATATTAATAATAATAACAAAGTTAAATTTAAATAAAAATAATAAAATCGAACTCAAATAATAATAACAAAATAGAACTAAAATAATAATAATAAAATAGAACTCTAATAATAATACTGAAATTGAACTAAAATAATAATAACAAAATAGAACTAAAATAATAATAATAAAGTAGAACTAAAATAATAATAATAAAATAGAACTCAAATAATAATAACAAAATTGAACTAAAATAATAATAATAAAATAGAACTCTAATAATAATAATGAAATTGAACTAAAATAATAATAACAAAATAGAACTCAAATAATAATAACAAAATAGAACTCAAATAATAATAACAAAATTGAACTCAAATTACAATAACAAAATTGAACTAAAATAATAATAATAAAATATAACTCAAATAACAATAACAAAATTGAACTAAAATAATAATAATAAAATTGAAGTCAAATAATCGATAGATCTAATTTAAATTTCAAGCAACCTTAATACACACGGAACTGACGTCACTGATAAAAAAAACACACACACACAAAAAAAATCATGGCTACGCCAATGATCCGTATGGATGTCCACGAGAGAGACTCGGAGGAAGAGAGAGAGAGAGAAAGAGAGGAAAGCCGCGACGACGACGAGATACAAATGGAAACGTGACGAATAGTGCACCATTGCTTGGGTGCAGAGAGAACACGTAATATGTGACGTTGAAGACAGAGCGCAATTTGGTGCACACTGAATGCATCGACTCATACATCCATACCCCCTTAAGCTTACACGTACATCCCTCGATCGTGGAACGTCATCGTTAACGTCTATGAACGTTTTGACCTACAATTATGTTAACCAGCCAAACGCAACGAAACGCCACACAGTCCTCATGTTTTTACCTTTAGTTTATATCTATTTCCGGGGATTTTTGTTTTTGCGAACAAAAACCAGTAAATGCCGATTCGAAATCTGTCGAGTTTCCATTTTTATCGGTGATAACGTTTCTTTCCTTGGATTTTGGGTTTTAGGATTTTTTTTTTATTTTTAGAATTATTCTAGATATTTCTAGAAATTTTTAGAATTTTTCTAGATATTTCTACAAATTTTTAGAATTTTCCTAGATATTTCTAGACATTTTCTAGCTATTTTCAGAAATTTTGAGAAATTCCTAGAAAATTTCTAGCTATTTCTAGAAATTTTTAGAAATTCCTAGAAATATCTAGAAAAAAAAATTTGGAACTCAGAAAACAACTAGGAATAATCATATTTTTTATTATGTTATAGCTAAGTTACATTTCACAGAATTTATCGATTTATTTTTGGAATTATATTTCTATAATTCCTACTATGGAAATATTTATGAAATTTATGGATTTATCTATGGAATGTCATTTTTAGAATTTCCAAACTAAAATATGTTTAAAAATCTCTTTAATACGTTTTTTTTTTCATTTCTAAAACTTGTGGATTTGTTTTTATTTATTATTATTATTATTATCAATTCGTCGATTATTATCGACGATTCATCTAGTAATATTTTAATGAGATAACGAAATTTCGTCAAAAATAAAGCCAAGTGAATTAAAGAAGGTTGCTCGTAAACACGATTCTAATAATAATGTAATTTAAATAACCGTTACAAACGTTTATTGCACGTGGAGTTTGCATTGGCCAAGTGAGATTGCGAGAAATCTTCCGGAGAAAGTTGGACCGGTGCGTCCCGGCGTCTCGGCATTTCACTCGCCGGGAAACATTTTTTTGAAAAATTAATCGATCGAGTATAAGCGTAAAATGTTACTCGGTTCATGCATAAGGCCTTAAGGTATAATTTTCCACGGCTGTAATGTGCATAAGCGACAATTATCCCCAACCGTATGCACCGACCGCAAATGCAATGTTGAAAAGTTTTTTTTATTTATTTTTTTCCTTTTTTTTATACCACAATTTCATCATTTTTACACGAAGTTGATCGAGATAGTATTTTAATAAATGTCACGAGAATATCAGAGAAGGTAAGTTCTATTATAATCTCGTTTATTCGATTTTTAAATAAACATTTAAAAAATAAAATATCACCAAGGTAAATTCAATTCTAATCTCCTTTTTTAATAATTAAATTTAAATATTTTAATATTTTTTATTTAAATTTATCGATATTAAATCATCTAGATAATTGTTTACACAAATTGCAAATTTACGAGAGAATCAACCATTTTTATTGAATTATTTGCATATATATTCAATGGTTAATTAAATATTTATAGATTTTTGTAAGTGTTTTTTAAATTTATAAATTTTTATAGATATAAATGATGAATTAATAAAATTAATTACGTTTTTTTGTACATTAATTTGTCGACATTAGCAATAAGTTCAATAAACAAAATAAACAATACATCAACCAGGAAAATATAAAAGTTTGTACATTTTTGAAATTTAATTATTTAATATTTGTAATTTTTCTTACAAATTTATAATGTTTAATTTGTGAAATAGAATTTTTCAATTCGAATTTAAATGTATAAATTTATCTAGTTATAAATAAATTTAAAAAGGAATCTCAAAAGTTCAAGAATGATAAAGATATTATTATTATTCAAAGAACAATAAAAATATTATTATTCTTGGTATTCGACATTTATATTCTTCCGTTAACGAAATTTTTCATGCTCTTCGTTATATTTCGTGAACGACACGCGACGAAACGGGGAGAATTGAATAATCGATGAAATTGTAGTTTCGCATAGCCGTAACGTGGCGCGTTTTAATTACGTTTTATTGACACTTTGAACGGTTCGGAGCGATGCGCACGCTGCTCGCGAAAACGAATAATGGCGTTTCGGATTCGTCAGTGATTCTCAATTTCAAGAGTTCGCAAGGGTCGTTGAGAGTAGTTGTGTCACGGTACAGCGAGATGGCGGAATTTTCGTTGTCCAGTGCCGAATTGGGTATATCTGGGGGCCCCACACTTCATCAGGATATAAACTAGACTTAAAGATATTTTTTTGAATTTTCCTCGTACTAAAAATTCATTTTATACTGAATTTTAATTGAATTTAAATTGAATAATGATTGACTATTTATTTTAATAATTGATTATTTATTGAACAGTTTTAATTATTAGTTTTTTATTTTAATAATTAACATTGCACAAATTGACGTTTTAATAATTAATAATTTAGCCATTAACATTTTAATTATTCATATTTGAGTAATTAAACTGAAAAAATAAATGATTAAAAATACTTATTTAATATTATTTTTACATTATTCCACGTGATATCGGGAATAACTGCCCTTTAATTAACACTAAAAATAATTTACTCGAAGAAATTGATTTTATTATTGTTATCAACAAATTCCATCACATTGAAACGATAACATTTTGTTAAATAGTCTTTTTATTTATTTATTTATTTATTTCTAAATATCAAATAAAAATTACTAGTTATTATTTAAATGATAAATACAAATAAATGAAAATGAATGAAATTTATGTAATACTTATTTTTATTCAATACTTAAAGGAATGGTTTCGTAATGAAATTGACTGCAGGGCCTGAGCAGGCCCAATTCGTCACTGGATTCGTCCGTCACACGGATTCCAGAGCCTCGCCATATTCGTGTGTATAAATATACACGGTGATTTACGAGGAACGTTGTTGCATAATCATAGCTCTGTATCCTCGAACATTAATACCGGTGTATTTCCTCTCTCTCTTTTTCAATGTAAGAGAAACGATATTTCAACTCTCGTAACAAGAGGCCTCGGCTGTTTGACTACCTGATCCATTGCCTCTTAGGTATACCTGCTCGACGCAATCGCCTCAATGCCGTTCAACAATGACTACGAACGTACTTACGGACAAAGAATTTTTCGATTCTCTAGAAAATTGATATTTTTCGCTATTTCCTTCAAAGGATACCTTCATTATTTCGAAAGGTACTCGTTTTATTTGCGTTCCCCCAAAAAACCCGAAATTTTCGTTTTTCTTCCTCGTCTTAGGACAAAATTTATTTGCCGGAACTCTCGAAATGAATATTCCTTGTTTTTATGAGGGCAGTGTAAAGCCGGATTTATCTTTACTACACATAACCTCAAATATCCCTGTAAAGCGGCTAGACGAAAGAAGATTTGACCTGGGGTCCGACCATCCTAAATATAGGTTTATGGGCTCGCTGAAACCGAATCTAAAGTCCGTTTACCCCCATCACTCCAGGTATTTGCTATAAGCTCAAAAAATCCTATAATTATAGTTTTATTTGATGTTACAGCAGAAACGCGTCGTCGTAGAGATAAGTGGATATCAGATTCGGTTTTATCGATCCCAAAAACCTATATAAAGAGTGGTCGGACCCCTAGGCCAAAATGTATTTTAAGTTCGCTGTTTTACATTTTGAGGTTATCTGTACAGTAAACATGGTCTGAGCCCCAAGAGAAAGCATTCTTTACATAGCTGTATCACTTTTGAAACAATTACTTCACGAATTTCACTTCTTTTTTTTTCCTACACTCCTCTGTGCTCCTTTAATCACACTCGTTTGATCGAAAAGTTTCTTCCTGTCTTATCCCCACGGTATAAATCGAACTCCCAATTGCAGCACACTCACAAACTCGTAGAACACTCGAGTTTCATTCGAGCATTTTCCCCGGTGGTTAATTCGTATCGCGATGTATTCGATCCTGTTTCAGTCTCCTCCACTGTGGCATACTTAATTCGCAGGGTCAACTTGCCCAAATCGTATATGCGAATCGGCGTGCATACACGTAGAACCGAGCGAGAGGAGGATGAGTATGAGAGTAAAGAGAGGAGTTTCCCTCAGCTTTTACAGTTACCAATATAGCTATATGTCGTCAAAAGGATATATCCCCGAGTCTTCTTCCTATACCCATTGGCGTAGCCAGCATTTTTCACAAAAAAGGAAGGGGTCTTAATAAAAAAAAAAATATTTTTCTTCGAAACCACATTTTCGAAAAAAAAAAAAAATTACATCGTAAATAACCTCGTGGCACAATGTATATTATATATATTTATATATGAAGTATAAAATAAGTATGATAAAATGAACTATTTAAAAAAACAATAAACAATAAATACAACTAAATAAATAAACAATAAATAAACTACTAATTCAATTGAAACCCAAACAAACTTCTGATCAAGACTTTGTATTTAAATGTCCTTTTCGTCTTTCAAAAATGCACAAAATCGATAATAAAAAATTGTTTAACATATTTCAACAGTGTATTTACTAAGCATAAAAAAAACCCTATATTAATATCTCTATTCATGTCGTAAAAAATTCATAAAAAATATACTTTTTTGCTCAAAGATCCAAATTTAAATCCAGCTTTAAAAAAGGTCGCCAGGAGGGGGTTGAAGGTCATTTTTGGCCCCTTCTGGCTACGCCAATGCCTATATCTATCCAAGCATGTACATATGTATGCGACCGCCGGTTGACACGCGGTGGCGCGGCCAGGGATGTGGCAACGGTTTAAATTGCAAATTTTGCATTGGACAAACTCTCCGTACACGTTCTGTTTTCCGACAGGATGCCTTCATATATATCTTTCTCTCTCTCGCTTTCTCCAGAGCCTGGAAACACTCCTAACACCCATAACAGCGATTAAATTTCATCCCTGGCCGCGGCCAACACTCGCGTCCATTCCTGGTCCCAAATCTACCCCCATAGATATTACACGTTTAACCCTCCAGCCTAATAATTCGTAACGACAAGATTTCGGACTGGTCCCTTCGTTCAGTCGAAAAGCAAACGTTCGCAGATTTTTTTTTTGGCTTTGTTTGGGTGTTTTGAAAAATTAAACATTTTTTATCGTTTACCATTGGTTGTTTATGTTTATATAGTTTTTTTAAATTTGTATATGTGTATATATATATTTTATTGTATTTTTGTATTTTGCGATATATTTTTTTTCTTTTGGCTCATTTTTTTGGATTTGTTTCGTATTTTCAATTTAACAGTTTTTATACAAATTACGTATATGTATGTATACATGGATTTACATTTATATAGGAAATGTTTTATTGTTAGTTTATTATTAATGTTTATATTGATACAATATATTTTTATATCGATACATTATTATTTAATATTTTTCCTCCGTTTTATTGTATTTATTAAATTTTTTTTATATACTTATACATATATTTTTTAATTATACTGTTTATACACATTTAATCGAGTGATTATTTTATAAATTTTATAATTCCCGAGTCTCAACACGCGTTCCGTTAATTTGGAGGTTATTTACAATTTTTCTAAATTTTTAATGTTTTAATATTTCACTTTTTTATTTTCCTTTCTTTTTCATTGAAAATCTTTTTGCATTTTTAATGTTTTTTTTTTTTCATTTATGATTTTCTTCAATTATTAATGTTTAATAATTTTTGTAAATTTTTTCCAGCATTTTCTTTTTTAATTTTTTTCGATTGGATTTTACGTGGAGGTTCTCTCGCGATCCGTAACGAATGATCGTCAGCTCGCGAGCAACGCAGAAATTCATTAGATTCCGGTTTCCGAAGATCGCGTTACAGACTCGAGACGAGACACACGAGCACAATCGGGAAACGGACACTGGAGAACGAGTCGTCCTGAGTCGTTCTTGGCTCTCGACGGCCACTTCGAAAATAATTCGCGAACGTCCGCGAACAAATTCTCGATTAATCGGCAAATTTTTCTCAGCCTTTGTTCCGAGTCAGCGGAATAAAGAAAGCAAGAAATTGGCGAAAAACGATTCTCACGAAGAACTCTCCAATCTTGCTTACTTTGCTTATTTTTAATATTTTTTTTATTCGATCGTTATTATTTAATCAATTTTTACGAATTTTTTATTAATTTAATCAAATTTTACCCAACCAAAAAATATAAAAAAGAAAAATCAAATTAAAAAAAAAATTTTTTAATCGACTTTTTTGGTTATTTATCTAAAATATTTTTAACCGCATTTTTTTCCCATTTTATGCTACATATGGGAAAAAAAGGAAACATCGTTGAGAATACGACGATAAAAAAAAATTATTCTCAGTAAATTGCTGTTGCAATGCAATTAAAAAAAAAAAAGATCTATTATTATTAAACGGCGTAAATAAGAAACGAGGAAAAACTTGGTGCGCTAAATCGACCTCGAAGCTCGCCCAGCTCGTTTCACCTCACTTCCCTTTATCCCACGTAACCTGCGATCGTGTCTGGCTCTATTAGAGTAACTATGATAATGGCCAACCGTGACATTTTCATATCCAAGATGGCTGTGTTCGTGTGTACCAAATATGCACTCGAAAACATAAAAAATAATATAAACAATTCAGTACATTTATTTATTTATTTTATATTTATTAATATTTAAGTAAAAATAATCAGTCTTTCCAGTTTCCATAAAATATATATATATATATATACATATATATTTTGTATTAAATCTTTATTTTAAATTCCCTTAAATTTTTCCATTTTTTTGTTTTCCTGTTTTTTTTTAATTTGCACTTTTGCAAAAATTAATAAATATCGATTAGTAAAAAAAGAAAATGGACTAACTAGCTATGATTTTTTATTTAAATAATGAAGGTTTAACTAATAATATTAATTTTCTATCAACAATTAAAAAAAAACCGATGTTTTTTCGATTGAAAAATTATTATTTTCTGATTAATTAAAAAAAGGTAAAAGGAAATCATTTTTGTTAAGGAAATAATTACTAAAAATAATCTTCATAAAATAAATAAATGTACATGATTGTTTAAATGTATATTATTGTTTTTTAACAAATAAAAAATTCATAAATATTACAAATAAATTTTGTTATTTAAACTAAATGAATAAATAGGTCAATAAAAATATAGAAAATTTTCTGCTAAATATTTTTTAAAATTTAAACACGTCTTTAATCTATTCTCGTCGTAAATAATAAAGAGAGAATTAGATAAGGTGTAAACTCGAAGAATCAAAACCGGAAATGATACGTTTCAATCGTAAGAACGAATCTCCGCAAAAAAAAAATCCCCCTTAAGTCACACCTCGAAAAATTGTGATTCCGCGGATGGAGAAAACCGATAAAGATAACCGGAAGCCTCACCCTCGTGAATTTTTAACCTCAATAATATTATACACGTTTTATCGTTTCGCGTTGTATACGCTCGTCCTCCAGCCCTGCTAATCCTCGAATAAACTTGTTGCGATAACTGTAGCCCGCGTGGTTATTTCGTCTATGAATTATCGAGGATCTTATAATCGTCGCGGCAAACCATAAATTTTTACAGCTTGTTCGCAACGTCGCGATTTATTTGCCGATTGATGAATATTGTCATTTTTTGTTGTTTTTATTTTCACTCAAAAATTGAAAAACTAAATTTAGGCAAGAAATTTGAAAAACTGATTTATTTGAAAAACTCATAATTAATCTCGTTTGATTAAAGTACTTAATTTTTATTTAATTCAAATTTCCGGACAAGTTTTCATTCGTATTAATAATAATAAAAATTTTTAAAAAATAATAATAATAATAAGTAATTGTATTATTCATAATTTTATTATAAATCGATAATTTTTTATTGAATAATTTTATTAATCAATATTTTCATTGTGTAATAATTTGATTAATCCAGCATTTTATAAAGTGTCTATTTAAATAAGTAAATTTTTTATTGATTCATTAAATGATTAATAAATCGATCATTTCGTTGTATGATCATTTAATTAATCCAGTATTCTATCAGGTATCGAATCAATGAATTTATTTTTTGAATTCTCGATTTTTTATTTCAATTTTAAATGAATTTATTTTAATAATTAACGAAACGATTAATTAATTGAATCATAACTTCAATCCATCATTTTATTGAATGATAAATTATTAAAATTTCAATTATTATCGATCATTATCACAAAAATCAATAACAAAATTATTCGCAAATATGAATTAACAAACAAACAAAAAATAACCAGCCTTTCACTGATCGTGAAAAATTACTTTTTCGAATATAAAAATGTCGAGTACATTTTTAAATAATTATTTTAATAAAAAATTTTTTAAAAATTGTTCAACGAAAAAAAAATAATAAATTTTTACTCACTCGGTGCGCACAGCGAAGGAAGACTCTGTCCAGCGGTGATTTCGAATCCTGCGCCTGATTCGATTTTTCCTTGCACCAAGCTTGTCCCATTTTCCTCTTTCCGAAATTTTTACGATTTTCCTTTTTTTTTCAAAAAAAAAACAAAAAAATTTCTCTCCTTTTCTTAGTTTTTTTTGTACGAATTTTTTTGTTCAACGACGACACCGGAAGTTGAAAACGACAGTTACGGGCGCGCATGCGCGCTCAGCCGTGCGATTTTCTCGAGGCCGGTGATGTCTTCTCGCACGGGCCGGCTATCGAGAGGATGTGGGTCATCGCGTTCATCGATGCCACCGGTTTCTCGTGACCTGCCCCAACCGGAACGCAACAAAAGAAAAATCGAAAAATCGAAAAAAAAACAACAAAAAATTCGATTTGTCAAAGATGACGGTCAGCCCCGAAGAGAAATCGTCTTCAGCGTTCCAAGAATCGTGATGTTCGATGATTTCGTCCAAACTGATGAAAATTGGCCGGAAAAACAACAGCTTTTCTTCCACCTCGAAACTCCTTAAATCTGCAAAATACACAATCAATATTAGTAATGCATAATCGTGAATTTATCGTCCTTCGAGATTAACACTTTTGGCCTTTATTTTGCGCCAACTTTCCAATCCGTGTTGAAGAGAAAAAACAAAGTAAATAAAAGAAAAGTAAAAAAAAAAAGATCGAGGTAGAGAAAGTCCATTGACCTCGGAAATTTCATGAAAAGTGGCACTGCATTCCTCGGCCGATGAAACCCACGAAGAAGGAGACCAAAATATTCTTGGTTCAAAAAACATTTTTTTTTTTTCGTAATCTTCGCTCGAAAAATTTTTTTTTTAACAGGATCTTGGTTCAAAATCTTTTTTTTTTATAATCCTGGTTCGAAAACTTTTTTTTTTTTACGATCCTAGCCCATAATTGATATTTTTCTTAATCTCAGTCCAACGAATAATTTATTTTTCGTAATTGTGATGCAAAAAAAAACATTTTTTTAAATAATCTATAAAAAAAAAGTTGTTGAGTTAATTAAAAAGTCTTTAATATTGAAATTAAAACTATATTTGTATTATCTTTTTTATTGATCGAGAACATCGATGATTTAACGAAAACATTGGAAGCTTGGCCATTGAATTCTGATCCTTTTATTGTTTGGGTTTGTTTGGGTTCGTAGTCGAACTGACTCAAATAAGCCTAAAAAAAACCAAACAAAAATATCAAATCCTTCATAACAGTTTATCCGATGCAAAATTTTTCCAAAACCCAAACAAACCCAAACCAAAGCGACAGAATCTTCGATGACAGTTCATCTCTTCCCCAACTTTTTTCAAAACCCAAACAAACCCAAACAAACCCAAACAAAAGTATAAAATACTTCATAACAGTTCTCCAACTCGCCTCTAAAAAAATGTCCACTTTTCAACGAGGTTTAGAATTGATAAAACTCGACTGAAATATCGGGCACATCATGGATCCGATCTGACAACTGGTACGGCACTGGTGTCGATCTCTCCCCGATCTATCGAGTTCTCCGATGTACCTCGTACGCATAAAACTGGATTTTGCACCGGCACTCCGGATTCACAAAAGTTAATACAACCAACAAACCCAAACAAACCCAAACAAACCCAAAAAAAAAAAACGTCCAGCGCGAAAACCAAGATGGAGAATCTTCACTATTGGGTCTGTCAATAAGATCTTCGATGATTCCTCGATCACGATTTTTAACTTGGCAAACGCGTTCGAAACTTTTTTTAAATAAAAAAAAAAGAATTGCAAAAAAAAAAAACAAAAAATAAGAACGGAAGGGGAAAAAGCAAACGGCGAGGAAATCGAAGAGGAGCAGCCGGGATATCGGTATTGGAGTAACCACAGTCCGTCGAGCACTGTGCACCGATTTATCTCGGGAGTCGAAGATAGGAAGGCCAAAAGCGAGGCAGAGAGGGAACGAATGGCGAACCGAGTATACGTAACGACGTACACGCGTGTGTGTTACCACACGGGCACACAGTTTGATCGTGCACACTCACACGAGCAATGGCGCAGGTAAGAATGAACACTGAAACTCCAATAATGATGAATTGATTGAAGAATTGAGAAGTTTATTATTAAATTGAAATTTGCTTTGAAATTTTATTTTTAATTTTCTTTGAAATTTTATTGAAATTTTCTTTGAAATCTTTTTTGAAATTTTATTTGAAATTTTTATTGGAATTTTATTTTTAATTTCATTGAAATTTTCTTTGAAATTTTCTTTGAAATCTTTTTTGAAATTCTATTTGAAATTTTATTTTTAATTTTATTTCAAATTTTATTTTTAATTTAATTTTTAATTTTCTTTGAAATTCTATTGAAATTTTCTTCGAAATCTTTTTTGAAATTCTATTTGAAATTTTAATTTTATTTTTTATTTTATTTCAAATGTTATTTTTAATTTTATTTTTAATTTTCTTTGAAATGTTATTTTTAATTTTATTTTAAATATTATTTTGAAAGAATGATTCCGAATAAAACGATGTTTTTTGTCACGCGCAAATCTTGCCCCTTTTTCAGTAAGAAAAAATATATTGGCTACGCCAGTGGACGAAGAGTCTCGGGAGTCACACTGGCTCGTAAAACAGCGAAGTACCTTGCGTTATGTGCCTCGCGTTCACGAGACGAAACGCAAAGATAGGCCAACGCGCGTGGAAGCATATTGACACCATTGATGTCCTTTGTTGCCTCATGGATTTTTTGGATAAACGTATTCATCGTCTATCGAATTAGCAAAGAAGGCAACATCACTGGCTTTGTACGACATTTGAGTCTGTTTTTCTGTGTTACGGTTTGGTTTGGGTTTGTTTGGGTCAGTTTTGCATTTATTCGAGGCTGTTTGGGTTCGTTTGGGTTTTCTCGAGTCTGATTGGATGCGGTTTTAATTTTTTTGGATTTGGTTTTAATTTTTTTGGGTCTGTTTGGATTTTTTTTTCGTCTGTTTGGGTTTGTTTGGATTGATTTAAGTCTGGTATTTGCAAGTTTCAG
>JAPYZI010003514.1:0-22530 GCA_030523105.1 Ophioninae sp. A BG-2022a | reverse complement strand
ATTTTCGACCTCCCAGGCCCGTTTTCCCGAAATCTCAAAAATCACGATATTTCAAAAGGTCGTAGAGCGAGCGCCTTAGGTGCAATGGGGTTTCATCGGAGGTGTTTGGAAAAGGTTTTTGCCTAACTTAAATAATGGCGTTGGATTCGTAGCGATATCTTGTATAGTTTTCCCGGGAGGTCCGCTTGAAAAATCGCAAAAAAAGAGGCAAAGGGGTATGTATGGAAAAATTCGCAAAAATTGATGGTCCAACTTTGAAATTCTGCCAAAAATCGAAAAATCATCGGATATTAATGATTAAAAAAGCATTTTGAAGAGAAAATCATAACGAAGAGATTAAGCACAAAGTGGAGTGTCCAATCCCAAAGGAAAAGAAGTTATCTATGATTTAGTGGAAAAACTGTTTTCTCCCAAAAATCGAAAAAAATTTTGGATTTTTAATATTTTTTTTATTAGTCCTTTTCGATGTAATTTTATCCCCTGAGTACGAATCTACCATTCATTTTCCCCAAAACCCGATATTTCCATGAAAAAATTGTAAAAAACTTCTAAAATCACGATTTTTTTGCTGTGTGCAGTGCTTTCGACGAAAATTCGTTGATATTCATAATCAACTGAAAATTTCCGATTAAATAGACCCTTTTAATACTTTTAAAGCAGAAAAAAAATGTTCGATCACGCCGGCCACTTTTCCGGAATCTCAAAAATCACGAAATTTCGAAAGGTCGAGATTCGTATTGATATCTCGTATAATTTTCCCGGAAAGTATGTACCACTTATATGTATGCGAGTATCGGTTGACACTCGTACATGTACGTGTGTGTTTCGTTGCGACGAACTACACGCGCCTTTTACGTGCGCCTTTAGTTAATCGCAGCGCAAAACTCCAAAATTGTCATTACCGACGTAACGAGGTGCTGCCTCGAAAGTTTCCAGCGTGTTCGTCATTCCCTTAAGTATTTTTATACCATCTTATCGGTATTGCCAGGTTATGTCCATGTGTCCGCGCGTAAGGTTTTCACAAGACTACTAGCGCCACGAGCGGCAAACTAGGGCACCAAATATTGCAGACATTTCATATAGTGAAAAATATCGCCTGGCTGTGACTAATCAAGTCGAACATGTGTTTTGCGATTTTATCCACGCACGCGCAGTCCGCACCTACTTCTGCTTTAAGGTTTATAACCTTAAAGCGTTGAAAAATAACATGCAAATGCTGCGACATAACAATAAGGAATAAACTCGCGTAGAGTTATTTGTTCTACGCAATAAAGGAATAAGATTTAATCGAAGTGTCGTAAGCAAACAAAAATGAACGCTCTGGCAAGAACGATTCGTTATGCACCGGTCTTCGTTAGCAATTTGCTACTCAAAAACCCGACCATTCTCTCGAGATCAGCGGCTTTCAAGAGTGAACTCAAAATAAAGTGGGTAAGACCAACGAAAATCCAGTCGACGATGCCTCAAAAGAGCGGTGACGGCGGCTTGGACCTGGGTATTTCGCCCAACGATTACATGAATTATTACGACAAATCGATTGAGCTTAAGGAGTAAGGAACATTTTGTATTTTCTATGTAAACTCTACGTCTCTTCTTGTACTTTGAATATCTAAGCATCTAATCTTATCTTTTTCTTTCTGTTAAAGCATAAAAAACTAATACTTATATCTCCATTATTCAATGAAATTATTCGATTTATTTGCAATTCTATTACGTTGCATATCGACTCATGGCGATTCCTGGTTAATATATGCTACTGTCATTTTTGCCTTTTACATGTCACTCTAGCAATTGGATTATCTTGTTTTCACCCTTAAGTAATATTCTGAGCATCAATATTTCGCGGCAACTAATTTTTCATTCAGTAACTCGGAATGCGCATTTTTATGTCAGTATACGAATATTACAAAGGAATTAACGATTGCCTATAAGAGTACTAGAAACTGCGAATACAGAAATTGCAATTTTACAGGTAGACGTATTTTATTATTGTTTTAGCGCTGACGATATTGTTAAGGAACTGTTTACCTTGAAGTTCAACCGGGGAATCCATATGCGCAACAAGAAACGCGAATTAACCTTGGAGATGGTTAAACGACACAAATTAGATCGCGGCTCGATGGAATCCAGATGTTCGTTTCATAGCAACAGCGTGTAATTTTGTGATACGTTTTGTATGACTGACGGCGTTTTTCTTGCAGTGGCAGCTATGACCAGTGAAATTCTCCACTTACAAGAACACATGGTTAAGCACAAGAAAAATTTACCTACCAAGATGTTCCTCAAAGAGCTCATCGACAAGAGAAAAAAGTTTTTGGGCAAATTGCGCAGATGGGATTACAAGAGATTCGAATGGATTCTTGAAAAACTCAATCTCGTTTATAAGCCTAATCCTGAGTTAGTAATTCATCCGTTTAAAGATACATCGGTTTATAATTAACTAATAGTTAATTCATTTTTCAGCTTCCCCGACAAGGTCACAAGGAAGAAATCAATGAGAAGGTTGACTACCCAATTCTGTACAGAGTTGGAACTCAATAAAATGGAAAAGTACAGAAAAGAGCTGGAGGATCAGCAAGCTCAATTCTTTACTGATAAAGTAGCAAAATTGGAGTTTATAAGACAGGAGGAAATCGCTTGTGGACGAGAACCTACCGTCACCGAAGAAGAAATTGAAAAAGCTAGACAAACGGCAGAGCTGTACAAGGATAAACAACCTTCGCAAGCAATTGATTGAATTAATGAGATATGATAAAATGTACGTTTTATCGTTTTCACAAATATAATTCATTTTTGTGTGCTTACGATAACTCTAGCCGCAAAATAAAAAAGATTTTATCCTCGGGTAATTTTCACCTATTCGTAGAAAGTCATTCAAAATTTATCCCGTATATTTGAAAATCTACAAGGTTGCAATCTAGCCTAAGTCGTGGAGAAGACCAACCCACGTTTTAGGCTTTTCGTAAGGTCACATAATCATTTTGGAAACAATTGCAAACAAATGTAATACAAATTAAATTTGCGCGATCGCAATTTCGTTGCTTCCGTGATCACCCTGGGATGAAAACGTCCAAATACGTAAACATGAGTTTACGGTTGTTAAGTATAAAAGTTATTACATTTGTTGTAAATTGGTATTCAAGCAAAAAACTAAAAAAAGAGCCGCGACACAAATTTCAACAATTCAAAAATGCACAACGATAAAAAGAATGATTACGGTTTATGTTTATGGAGACCCTAATCCAAGAATTATCTATATAACTGCCGGCCGAAGAAAAAACGTGCTTTGTTCCTGTTGAATAAAATATTATTGTTGAAAAATATAGAAATGGACGTTTTGGAGGAAAGAATGTTTAGAAAAGACCGAGAATTTTCATGAAAAATAATAATTGTATGCAAGCATTACAATATAAAGAAATTTTATTACTAAATTGAAAAGTGAAAAAGAACAGTTTGAAAAAGCTACGATCCTTCGCTGCATCCTGCGCAAAAGCTAATTCTATGGTCGTCGCAGGTTGGTTTTTCGCAGCGTGCACAACAATAAATTGTTTTCTTATCGTTCGTACAGAATGCGCAGCGTTTTCTTTTTTGTAATTTGTGAGTCTTAGTTGGCGTTTGGGGTTTAACTTCAAGTATTTCTTGTATAATTACACGTAGAGAAGTTCGGAGTGTCGGCAATTGAAGACGAGAATGAAGATGAGGTTGAATTAGAGCAAAAGTCAATTCCTTGATGAAGTTTCTTCTACTCATCGCTGCGTTCGATGGATGTAAGTTGTATAGAATGATGGAATTTATTCCAGCCTGATCTAACATGCCGAAAAACATTCTGAGGGGCCATCTGGAAGTAACTCTGGCAGTGGTGTAAGCGTGGCACATCTGTTCAAATGTAGCAGTTCCTCCTTTCGTGCGGTTGTAAAAAGCTATTATTTCCGGTTGCTCAGCATCATTGTCAATTCGACCACTTTTGTGTAAGCTAGATAATAATAGAACTACCTTGTTTCTTTTAGGGCAATAGGAAACTAAGGTGTTCCCATTAGCGTATGCGAAGCGAGTAGTACCAGCGGCCGCTGTTCTCGTAAACGACGGCGGTATTTCGCGCTTATTTTTTCGTATAGTACCAACCATTGTTAGGCCATAGTTAATTTTCATCTTTTCAACAAGATCGACAGACGTGAACCAATTATCACACGTAATGTTTCGTTCGGTGTAGTGAATTGATTCTGATAACTTTTGAACGTAATAGCTCGGAACGGATTCACCCTCAAAGGTTTCTACTCGTCCCACGTAGGGCTCTGCGCTTATCAAATATGAAGTTTCCGCATCGTTCATGGAAACGATTTTGATTCCTAACTTGTCCGGCTCATTAGGCATGTAGACTTTCGAACGGAATCGACCTCTGAAGTTGAGCAGTTGCTCATCGATCGTACAGAACGTGGATGGACAATAGTGATGCGTACAATTAGAAATGAAAAGATCCCAAATTTCTTTTATCGGCGCTAATCCATGCGCCTCTTGTCTTTTAAATCTGGTTGCTTTATCGTCGAAACGAAGACACTCTAATAAGTAATGAAAACGGTGTTTTTGCATTACGCTTCGATATAAATTATTTCCGAATCGTGGCGTCCACAAATCTTCCGTACACGTGTTGTTCTGTTTTTCCAATCCGCTGAAGTATAGTAATCCGATTAAAGCTTTCAATTCCACCAAATCCGTTTCTTGACGATGGGTACCATTCGCACCTGTCGCTCTTCTGCGAATTTCTTCATTGGTGTGCCGGACGACTATTTCTAACAAGTCAGTTGAAAAAAGTAAACTCCACGCTTCGATCGGTGTTTTAATATTTTTAGCATTATCGTTCGCTTTGGGCAAGTAGACTTTTAATGACTGTCGCCCGTCTGTTTCTGGGGCATTTGCGTACCACTTGTAATTATTTTCTCCCAATATCACTGAACAACGATGACCTAATCTACACGGAGCCTGCTCTTCCTTCGAATCGTGTTCAAGATAGACTCCATTTTTTTGCCTATCGTCGAAGCTAGTATCTTCGTCTCCATCCTGGACATCGTCGACCTCATCCAACGCTTCCTCATAATCCGGCTCATCATCTGACAACTCCTCTTTTTTTATTAGTTGAAGTTCATTTTGCCCCTCCTGAAGCAGGGGGAAAATTTCCTCGCTGCTTCTCTCCGTCATTCTACAGAAAATTAAATCTTGATTTTCAACTTTGCTGATAATTGTATAAATAATCCTAACAAAATGGTATTTTCATTAAAAAAATGTAATAAACCACTATCACAAAATTCGAGTTTTATAAATACGATATTCTAATAAAAATGGAAATAACAAGTATTTTTTATATGCCTAACTGTGCCATTGGAAGCTTCATGAATTTGAAATAAAAATTTTTGAACTGCAACTTGTACTCACCTGCCGATCGCTCTGTAACGTTTTTGTCGATAGCTCAGGATCTAATTGACCGGAGACGACCAGCGCGTGCAGGACCATACTTATTCTAAGTTTTTTAGGAAAGGGTGCCGTGCCCCGGTCCTTTTCATTCGGCCAAGATTAGCCGTAAATGTTTTTAGACGAAATCGTCCTAGTGCGAACGCGTAGGGTTATGTTCAAGCGATTGATTTAAATCCCTGACATAATACGTTGGCTGAACCACGAATTTCTAGCTAGAAAGGTTATTTGTGATTATTGCCTCATCTGGATGTATTAGCCGTTTACGGCATCATTTTTAAAGCTGATTGTCACATCTCACGTTTAACGTAAGTTTCCAGCTGCACTATTTATTTATGGTACCTGAAGCAGTGCATAGTAGAATGGAATGGGGGGGAGAGTCGATTGGGTAAATGAGAATATCAGGACGTTGCAATTATAATTCCGGAAACATTTGTTTCATGGACAAAATTATTTCTGCGAGAAATCCGAATAATTCTACATACTTTTCAACTTTTTAGTTTTCATTCAAACATTGTTGAACAATGAGCGAAAAACTACTGCAAATTAATAAATTATATAATTCGTCAAAACTTTTACATATAAATGTAGTTAACAAAGTAATAACCCACTCAACTTTTATTGCTGCAATGTCCTGTATGTTTACTGTACATCCTTATAGGTCCTATAGAAAGCAACAAAATGAATTAGAAAACACTAGACTTAGATATAAACAAAATATTTATTCGCGTTTACGCAAATGTATATAGTTATTATTTACAAGTTTCTCGCAACAATGTAAACTGCAGTTCCACATCGATCCTCATTGATAACTGGACTTTCATTCAACCGGTGACAGTCGTTGATTTGATTTTACCAAAAAGCGAGTTGTACAGTTCATTTTTAGCGAGATCGGACCACGTGTCGTTGACAGTGACAGGAGCCATGTAATTGACCAATTTCGTATGAACATTGTAACGTATACGACGCCCTTTGGTCGCTCTCGTGTCAATTTTCCTTTTCATTTTGTTCCTCATGTTCTGCAGGGATATCCACTGTTTACTCAATTGTACAGGATCCGTGATATCGGAGGACTTATATTCGATAAGCTCGCGCAAGAGTTGATGATAAAAATCATCATCGTCGTAGATCTCGGAATCGTATTCTTGTTGTCTCCTGCCATCCTCGTTCTGAGGAGTTTCCTCTTTTCCTACAATTTCGTACTCCGATCTCTTCAACCGTGTCCTCTTGAGCAATTTTTCTCTGTCCCCAAGGACGAATTCTATCTGTTTAACTATAGACTGATTGGAGCCCTTGTTTAAGCTTCCAGTGGCCACCCGAGTCCTGTCGTTCCATTTTTGAATCACCGAATTTCTGTAGTCCCGGTATTTTTCGTGATTCACAGCCAGTAAATTTTCATACTCGGCGAGAGTACGTTTCTTCCTCTTACAAGGGGGTGTCTTTTCTTCTTCCTCGTTCTCGTCCTCGGACGAATCTACTTCTTTACTGTTCGTTTCCAGATCATTTTCTTCTTCAGTATCCGAGCAAATTTCTTCATCCGAATCCTCATTGTCAGGGGACTGGGAAGCGTTTTGTTTCTCCTTTTTTTTAGAAAGATCTTTCGTTTCAGGATAATTTTTTAGAAGACTCGCTTGCAGATCTAGCAAATTTTCTAACAGGCAGCTCAATTTGTCGGTGCCTTCGTTGACGTTTTTCTTGAAATTTTTGTCTTCTTTCATGCGACGGTAGGCTTCTTGCTGAGGCATTTTGTTGCTCGTTATCAAACATTTCTGCAGCTTTATTCTCGTTTCCAACAGATTTTCCCAGATCTTCAGTTGTTCCCGGATGCAATTTCCCTTTTGAATGTCGGCGTGTACATTCGTCCGCATTACGCTATTAAAATCAACTTGTTCGTCGCGATCTCTGCGTAGGGGATTGTCCTCGTCTATTTCTGAGTCGTCAGCCGCGTCGGAATCTGATTCCTTACCGTCGGAGGCTGTCTCTGGGTCGGAATCTGATTCAACGCCGTCGGAGGCCATCTCTGCGTCTTCTTCCGATTCCTCATCTGTGCTATGCGAATCCTTGGAGCTTTGCGAATTGTCACTAATTGGATTTTCAGTATCGCTATCATTTTCCGATTGGTAAACATCTCGTCGTGATACTTTTTGACCTTTGTACCTGAAGATGAGGCGAATGAATTAGAAAACAGACTCGCGCTTTACACGGTTGTTGCATTCGATATGCGACGTATGATAATAATATAGAGACGTATAATAGTATCAATATTGTTAATGAATTTTGTACGAACCGATCATCAATTTCATCCAATAGATCGACGTTTTTTCTTCTGATTATCGATAAAGATTGATCTACATCCGAAACATCGGCTTCGTCATAGGGGTCGACAACTTTAGCTTTGGTTTGCTCGTTCTCGTCGTCCGAACCAAAAATTGTTGGAGCAGCCGTAACCAAGTTACCGATCTTCTCCGCTAAACTTGGCTTTTTACGTCGTAATGCCATTCTCGTATTTTATATTAATAAAAGTAATATTCCTGATTCAGAAACATCGAACGCACGTGTATAGATAAATATAACCTATATGACTGAAACTGTACTGCATGAAATCCACAAACAGCAGCCCGAACTCCTACGGGGAAACTGAAAAAAGCGTCACGGAAAATGCAAACCGGGATGGCGCTTCAATCTAGCGGAGGGCTATGGTTCTAACCTGACCTGGCAATGGATCGCGCGCGAGTTTGATGTTTCTTTGAATTTTCTTGACTTCGTAATTTGTGCACGAAAATAAATATCTGGTTCAAAAGCGGAAAAAACGACAAATAATGTTGCGACTGAACAGTTTATTCTCCGTGAAATAGCTTTTTTCATATAATTAAATACATGTAAATGACTGTATAAATATAAAGAGTACCATTTTTTTCTTCCGATAAAAAATTAATTGCTAGATTGAGTATTCAGTAATAGTTATGTTTATAAATGGTCTATATAAATTTCTTATTTTATTAATAATATACTAATTATTTTTCAACAAAAAATCAATTTTTTTAGTTAAGTGTACAGCAATTTTTCAAAATTCGATTAAATAACAAGTCTCTACGTATTTCTGTAGTAAATAGAACATAAATAGAATTTTATTTTAGGTTTTTTGTTCAAGATCGTATATTTCACGAGAAATTTGTCCGTTACTCGACGTGTTTTATTTATAACAATAATTTTAAATATTTGCTATTTCGACGTCACTTCTTAAAAAAATAATAATTTTAAAAAAATGTTTCAAGGAAATTCAAAGTTTGTCTTTTTTTGGCTGCTGAAGATCGCTAAAGGCACGCATTTTAAAATGAAAAATAAAGTTTTCCCTGGTAGTTTTGATTTTAGGTAGAGGCGGATGATTTAAAAAGACGAGGATTGATTTAAAAATAATTCACATTATCGAACCCAATATTTTTATGGATACATCGAAAGTGTCGTTGAAGGGTGAAAAACAAAGGGACGTTTTACTTTTTTTTCCCATACGCGTCTTCGTTTGAAACAGCTATAAAATACGTATAAGCACCAGCAAAGAATCATGATATCCAAGAGATCGAATCTTTTCGATCTAACGATATAACATGTTTTCGAAACTCGGCATAATGGATCAACCAAGTTTTATCTCTCTTTTTTCACCACGACGCGTACTCATGAGAAATACGATGAGATTTATCGTTACCACTTTTATACCGTTACAACATGGAATTTTTAAGAATTCACGACACGGCCGTGTTTTTATCAACGGCTGGGTTGTCAATCGTCCATCCTGTTAAAAATTAAATCTGATAATTAAATCTGATAATTGTCTTTTCAAAAGACAAATCATTGATTTAAGGGGTATCTCGAATTTCGTAGAAAAAAAATGCTTTTTGCTGCTCAAACTATGCTTCAACATTATAAACATAATACGTAATTGTTTTTATGATAAAACAAATATTAGCCGTAGTAAAATAAATCCATGATTTTTCCAATAGATGGCTTTAGTTACCCGTGTTTCGCTTCGTACAAGTCCGATCGGGTTACACCAGATGGCGTTAGAAAAAAAATATTTCAAACTAAACAAACGTTTGCGACGGTTTCGTGATTGTTTGAATTCGGTTCGTGTTTGGTCGACACCAGAAAATAATGGATTTCTTTTTACTACATCTAATATTAAAGCTCCGCCAACACATTTTTCTGTATCGCTATTTTTTACAATCCTAGCAAATACGTAACTTCAACACGGGAGCGTGGTTTGAAATTCTGACTGTAGCTTCATCATTTTCTTCGTATCATCTTCTTTATAGCAATACGTAGAGGTTTACCGATTAAACGTAAACACTTTGTTTGATCAACAACTAAAAACTTATTTTCTTAATTAAATAAGCATAATTTCAAAAAAATACATTCGTTCGACCAACAATAGTGAAAATACAAAAGTTGGAAAAACGTAGCGAGAACGGTCATAAAGTGCGCACCCCAAAAAGCTGCGATGTCTATTGCGAAGAGGTCACGAATTAGTTAAAAGTCCACATTCATTTTGTATCACCGATAATCGAATTGTCCGAAATTTCTGGTTTTTTAAATTAATTTTTTTCGATGAACAAAAACAAATAAACGTCCAAGCTGAAATCAGTTTCGCCAGTACACGAAAGCTAGGGGTTTACAAACACGGTGTAAATAATAATTCTGAGAACGATTTTTCACAATGGTGTAAAAAAATAGTAAAAAATTTATAAAAAATTAAAAATAACACAAAAACGATGTAAATGGAGCATAAATTTGGTATAAAAATAAAAAACGGTTTAAAAATGGTTAAAAAAAAATAATATAAAAATGAGTACATCAGGATTCGTTAGATGTAGCTTCTTTGGTATTTCTTCTTATTAACTATACGGCAATCTGGATATACCGCAGTCCAACGATTGGCTGGTGATGCTGATCACGAGAACCTGGTAGGGCTGCCCTGAGAGAGAAGTGAGACTCTCTTCGGGAAGTGAACGAGACCGGCGGAATTCAGTCTTGAACGGTCTGGCACACGTTCGCAAGCGAGCGAGCCGGTCACTGCCTAACCACTGTGCGGTCACGGGCATTTTTTTTTGTCCACGTGGACGCGAGAATCGACCGTACAAGAGCAACGTCGCGACGTTGAATAATCAAGACTCGGCGAGATAAACATTTGTTTCGAAATACCGGAAATTCTTGGTTTTCTTGATTTCTTCAAGATATTAATAAAGGCTACAAAAGAAATCGATCAGCGCATTGGTCGAGGCCTACGCGAAATCGGTAACGCTTTTACTCAATGAAACGACCCGGTTGAATGAAACTACGAGTTTTACCGGTTCTTCGAACTCGCTCGGAGCCTTGTTATGATTACGAGTAGCTCGTACGTTACGCGAAAGTACAAGCGTTTTCCGGAGATTCCTATTGCGAGGAAAATCATGAGTGAATGTTGAACGAGACGAAAAAAAAAAAATTTTTTGAAAAATACTTTTCTTTCGTTGCAACCCAAACAAACACCAGCGTATTGATACTTGCGAGGTTGATGAAGAAAAGCTTCGATTCGTGCGATAATGGCCAAACTCACGATTGTTCTGATACTTCACATTTCCGCCATCGTAGTCGAAGGTAAGACAACGGAAACTGGATTATCAAAAATCCGGATTTACAATTAACGTTTGTTGTACGAAAAAAATTGATAAAATTTGCTTCGCGTTTCGATATTTCGATTTTCTCCGAATTTTATTTTTCAGGTTAGGTTTGCCATGATTTAGCTTCGCGATTTTGGATTTGGTTGATTTAAAATATGGGAAAACCAAAATATGAGACGTTTAAACGTAACGGAACCATAGTTTCCATCCTGCTATGCGCTTGTGGTGAAGCTCATAGGGTGAACCCATGCGGTATTGTACAGGCTAAGTCTGGGGGAAATGGCCCTACGAACATCGAAAAACCATAGCGAATGAAACAACAAATATGAACAACCGTAGTCGTATCAATCATTAAAAACACCCAAATTTGTGTATTTTTTCTTGGATCGAATCAAAGAGAAGCAATTGAGAAAATAAGTATCTTAATTGGATTAATTGACTCATTAAACAGCGATTCCTTAATTAATCTAATCTGACAATAAATCATTAGATTAATTGAATTGTCTGATAATTGTCATGTTTGCATATTTTAATTAATAGAATTTTATAATCCATTTCATAATCGATTGTCACGATCATTTTTATTAAGTTGTTATTTTTTATTGTCAAATTTATATTATTATTGTATTTTATTGATTGTCAGATACATTTTCACTGATTTGTTTCTGGGTTAGTCTGAATTCCTGAAAGAAGAATACGTCGTTACAATCGTTTAGATTATCAATGAAAACATATCCTCAATTTATTTGTCACCAAGGATTGGTAAGTGTAACAATCGACGTAACAACCTCAGTCGTTCGAATCCCACTTGCAAAGCGAATACGAATCGGTGTTGGCTTTTGACACGGCTGTGTAACTTGCCGAACTTGAACGACGAGCTGTGTATGAAGAAACATTATTTAGCCAAAATAATTCGTTACACGTCGATTCGATAGAGTCGAGCGACACTGACAAAACTCGGAAACTCCATTACGAAGTGCAAATCCCGGGCTTTCAGGGAACTTGTTCACACGCGGTTTAGCGGTTAAAACGTAGGTCGCAGGTCGATACCGCACTTATATGGTCATAGCTCGTGTCATTTTAGCCGATAAGGTACACACTTCGATAATGGTGAACTCTGTGTTTCCTCAGCAAACGGGAAAGTGGAGCTTTCCGTCGCATATCCTCGACCCTCTTTGACAACGAGAATAACGACGTTGAAATACTACCGGAAATTTAAGCGAAGCTTTATAACGGTATAAATAGCAACGTCGTGAAAAAGCAAAAGTTTATTTTCAATTAGTCTTCAATTGGCTTTATCTTCAATTCAATTAGTCCTCTAGTTTCTCGGGTCGGAAAAATCGATTTTTTTCTTTCATAAATCACATCTGCAACATGTGTAGAAAATGTGTGCCAAAGGATTTTTCGATATTCCAAGTAGTTCACAAGTTGAAACATCATTTTTCGAAACGGTATCCACGATATTTCTGAAACTACCGCACGGATCTTGTTCAAATTTATACAGCATCTTTAATATGTTATAAGCCAACAATTTGCGTAGGATTATCGTGATCGCTTCGATAGATTTTTTTCTACGAGCGAAAAACTTGAGAAAAAATTAGTAAAAAATAGAATGTCATTTTCAAAAGTGTATAAAAAAGTCAGTTTTTGTAATGTAGAATGAACTCTACGTAAATCGCTAGTCTTAAATATGAAGATTAAAATGCCGTTTGGTTTTTTAATTTCCGATAAGTAGAACAGCCGCAATCTTGGTCAGCATCAAACACCACTTTTAATGATGTCTTCCTGGCGACCTCTATAACTTTTATTCTATTATATATTTTGACTTCAAAAAATTTGTAAAGCTTATTTAAATGTTAATAAAGATTGTGCAAAAACAATGAGATTGATTATTTCGACGGTTTGCCCGTAAAAAATTATTGAAGGAGCAATAAAAAAACAGCCGAGAAACTAGAGGCCAGCGTTAGTTGTTAACGTTTGCGAGGTATTACAAATCCAATATATCTTCGTTCGCAAAGTGGTCTGAGGTGAAGCATGTATTGGACTATCCAATGATCCAAGCGAGAATTTTTTTTTTAAATATTTGTAAAAGTTGTACACTGCGCAAGCGAGTATCTTTGATTACCCTGAAGAGCGTCTGACTAGTGGTTGCGAACGCCACTGTACGATTTCCAGAGTCTATTGCAACAGCTTTTGAGTGGACAGAAGTGTCGATGAGAACCCTCGATATTTTTCTCGAGTGTTTGTATAAATATAAAGGTCTATACTCGATGAGCGGTGATTCGAGATATTCTTTGATAGCGATAATTAATGGGGTCGTTTGAACCTCATAGCTTCGTACTTATGCATGAATTTTTGGAATGACATTTTAAAAAATTAACACTGTACATTCAGAGTGGACTGTTCTTTCAATTATTCATTTTTTTTTACCGATAAGCTTGAAAATCTATAAAAATCGTAAACCCAAACAAACTAAATAATTACGAAATGTTTAATTTACATTAATTACCAAATGTTTAGTCGTAGCTGATTCGGACGAATTGTTCAAGAATTATCTCTAGAATAATTGCTATCAAGGAATAACTAGAATTACCGATCACCCGGTATACGAAATGATGCTTAACCATCGGTGGCTTTTTATTCCCAGTGTTGTACCACAAATTTCCCTAAATTTGAAATAAAGCGTTGAAAATACGCCCAGCTATCCGGATAACGAAGATCGAGCAATGGGGGTCATAATTACAACGAAAACGTTCCTTCAAGTCACCGCTGTCGGCTTAACTCTTCTGATCCTCTCCCTGACACTCCTCTACACTTGTCTCGCTCGTGAGACTTTCGCTGTTGTTTTTTTTTCCTTTTTTCGTTTTCTTCTTTTTTTCTCTTTCGTCCTTCCTTCATCTTCAACTGCTTCGCTCGTTTCTTTTATTTCGTTGGATTCTTATTTTGCCCTTTTTTCTTCTTCTTCTTCTTCTTCTTCTTCTCTTCTTTTCCTTCTTTCGCGATTCAACGAGCGTGTGCACACGGCGTGTGTCCCGGGAAAGATCCGGTGCACAATATACACGTTGCTTCTAAATATAGTGTGTGTTAATGTTGCACTTGTTATATACAGAACGAGAGATCACTCACGTTCGTGATGCACGAGTTCTCTTTTAGGCTCAATAGCTCATGGGCTTTACAAACGAAACTTGTCGCTATTGAGGGACTTTCTTGAGGGTCGTGTCTTTCGAGGTTATCTCGGGAGAAGAAGAATAAGAAAGTTTGAGTTGGGCGACTGCGAGACGAAGAAAAATCTTACATTTAAGACGTTTCGGTAGCTTATCGCCGTCGGTAAGGAAGAACACGATACAGTAGATTCCCATGGCTTTTCCAAACGCTCTTTCAGAATTTAACGAAACTTTACTCGGAACGAATTTATCTTCAAATTTGCTTGAAGATGTCGAGTTAACGAACAAACAAGTATATTGCATTTGTTTATTGCAGCTGTGAAGAAAACGATGGAAAATAATAAATTTAGCTGAAACATCGAGTTAGAGGAGAGAAGATATTCATAGCCATATTCCAAAGCGTATTTTGCTACCTTAAGCGTTTCATTTGTTCACTAATTTCTCGAAATCCGTGGAATTATTGAAAACTCGAATCTTGCGTAATATTCGAAACGTTTTGGTTTTGAAGTTTTCAATATTAGTTTACTTCAGTTCCTTCACTTACTTTTTTTGTTTTAATAAAATCAATTATTACCCCAGTCAGTTGCCTTTTCAAAGATTTCAATTGGACAAAAATTTGAAAAAAACTTGACATCCTCGTGAATCCGTTCCAGTTCTGTACTTCAAACGATCATTAATTAATCGGAATATATTTTGAAGACGTGAGAATAAATTCTGGAAATATGAAGATTGAGTATCGTTTCGTGTCTTTTACATTTCAACCGCTGTTCTCTTTTTGAAGCGATTTCTTCCTCGCTTTTGTTCCCGACGACCGCACTTTATTCAACGCTTTTCGTCTTACATCTGTTAGTTCGTTTGACTCCCGTATCATTCTCTCCATTTTCGTTGTTTGTTGGATTATAACTTTTGTTCATTTTCGGTCCAGCCTCGTTCATTTTTACTGGTCGAAGAGAACGAGGAACCACACGTGAGAAGAAATTTGAAACCGCAGTTCGATTTCCTGTTGCCTTCACGCGATGGTCGAAATTACCGGGAGTTTAAGACACGAAATTTCATTAAAAAATTGAATCAATTAAAATATTAATAGATTGAATCGATTTTAATGGTTGGGCTATAAAACTATGGATTCCCGAGAAGAGATAACCCGATGAGAATCTAGGTAGTGCCAACTCCATGCGGAAGGGGGCGTTGCCGTGGCAATGATGAGAAATGCTGGCGCCTCTAGTGGTCCTAGTACCAGGTTGGATTCCTGACTGAATAATCTATGAAGTTGTGCGTTGTGCAGATGGCTAATCCCAATTTCTGGGATTAGCCATCTGCAGAAATTCCAATTTCTGGGATTTCGATCTGCTCACCCAATTTCTTTCATGTTCTTTCGTCGTCGATTTATGAGTCGTTCAGAGCTTGAATTGAACTACGATTGAGAAAGCCGGATTTCAGTCCGAATAGGACAGGAACTCTGACAATATATCTGCTCGCGAAGACCGGATACACGGCGAACCTATCGCAGGTTGGAAGTCCAAACGACACCAGATATTATCTAGGGAATTTCGAGGGCGTACTTTTCTTCGAGTCGTAGTAAACAGAAATCCATGATTTTTCCAATAGATGGCTTGGCGTAGTAAAAACTCTTAGTAAAAAGAAATCCATGATTTTTGCAATATATGGCTTGAGTTATCTGTACCTACGTCTCATTGTACAAGTCCGATCCGGTTACGCTAGATGGCGTTGTAAAGATGAGATTTCGTACCAAACAAAGTTAATCAACAGTTTTGTGATCGGTTGACTCAGTTTGTGATTGGTTGACTCAAGAAAATAATGGATATCTTTTTACTAGACCGAATATCTGCACGAGCCGGTACCACTTTCGTGCTCCTCGGAGCTGCAACGCGATATACGTACCCAGCTGTCCGATGACCGACGAAAAGTCACGGCGTGGCAAATCGCTTCGCGAACTCTACCAATTTTGCGGTCGTGTAACAATAATCTCTTCGTTCCCCTTTTACGCCCTCACATCGAACTTTTGTTATATTTCACAAGAATAATAATAATGATAACTACAGAACGGAGCCCCTTCTCGAAATTCTGGTTTACGATTCTGCGATTCCACGGCGATCACATTTACCAATACGTGTACGAACATGTGTCAGTACATCGGTGTTTTCCGGAATATACGGGAGGAGAGAAAAGGGCATTCGGAGAATCGCGGAGGGTGAGGACAATTTATACCGGTATGTAAATTGTCCGCGTACAGTATGGGTTTGAAAGATTTCTGTGTTAGCACGTATAACGCGGGCGGGCAGCCATTAAAATTCTCATGGACTAAATATAAAATCGATCAACGAATGGAACCGGTGCGTGCGCCAGTAAAAGCATCGACGAAGGGGTTGAAGGTTTATACAGGGTGACCGGAAATCCGACTTCATAATTGAAAACACTTATTCCGGAAGTCACTTTAATCCATTCAAATTCCATTTAATTAAAACTTAACATTCAGACGTTTCTGAATTTCAGTGGTTTTTCAATATTTTTAATCAACGATATATAATTGAAAATAAAAAATACGTTAATCTGAAACTGGATATACGAATTGTAACGTGAACAAAAATCGAACCTGCCATTGACTATCCTTTGTGTATTTGTTTACCATCTTATTTTATTTTTTTATTATTCTTTTTTTTTCTCAAACTTGACGAATCAATTATTTAAATATGAACAAATAAGTAGATTGAAAAATGTTTATGAATAAATAAAATATTGTAATTGGTGGATCTTTGTTGAAATGTTTTAATTGAATTTACCAGTTTGCAGAAGAGCATCAATTGAATCTTTAGAGTAGAGTGTCTGTTTTTTTTTCAATTATTCATTTTTTGTGACGCACTTGAAAATTAAAAAAAAATCGTTAAATCATTATAATTTAACAAGTACTGAATTTGATTGAAGGGCTTTTTGGAATGACTCCTTTTACGGAATAGGATGAATTACGGGCCACCCTGTATATAATACCGTCGAGGTGAATGCACGTAGTCAGAGTTTCATATGTTTATTATTTTTTTTTTTTCGTTGTAGTGTACATAATTCCATTGAATGAAGTCGATATTGTGAAATCGTTATGTATCTGCTACTGTAGAGGGATAGTTCTGATTTTTTTTTTTTTTTTTTTTTTTCATTACAGTGTTATCATCGAATATGCAATATAGACCCACGCACATGCGCGATCGACAAAGAGTTAGATTCTTTAAGAATTTCTGGTTGTAATAAAGAATGATTACGTAATCAAGTCCCAATGATGGTGGATAGGCGTTTGGGATGATGGATTGATATGGTTTATTATGCCCTAACGGATTTTCGGATAAATAAATAGAGTTAAATAAAGATATGTAAAATAATAACAGAATAAATCAGAAAAAAAACAAATAAAATAATAATGAAATGGAAAGTAAGAAGGATGGAATAAACCTAACTTAAAAGTAGATATAGCACAAAACTGTAATATTTACCATAATTTCGAAATTAATAAACTAAAGTGAATAATACAAAATAAAATAATGCAAATATAAGAATTATAATTGAAAAAAAGAAAAAATGGTATAGGAGAAAAAATGATAAGAGAGAGGGAGAGAGAGAGAGAGAGAGAGAGAGAGACAGAGATGCTGATGATGATATAATTTATTATGCCCCAGTATAAACTTTCGGGCAAACAATATAAAAATATATAAAACATGAGAAACTTGAAATATAAACTTATAACATTATAACTTAAAATTAGAAACTTATCATAATAGCGTAACCTTAAAAAAAAAATACAGTGTTCATAGAAAGTCTACCTAATTAATTAATTTATGGTGTAAAGATAATCAAAAAAAGAAAAGAATATAAATCAATGAAAAGAATATAAATCAATAAAAATCAGACAATTTGCATTTCGCAATTCAGCAAATATGCTGAATTTATTTTTTAGAGAGAGAGAGAGAAAGGGAGAGAGAGAGATTGATTGATTGATTGATAATTTTTTAGAGATATTGAGAGATAATTAAGAGAGAGAGGGAGAGAGGGAGAGAGAGAGAGAGAGAGAGAGAGAGAGAGAGAGAGAGAGAGAGAGACAGAGAGAGAGAGAGAGGGGGATCGAGAAAAACAGAGAAAGAGATGATTATAAGAGAGAGAGAGAGAGAGAGAGAGAGAGAGAGAGAAGGAGGGAGAGAGAGATGATTATAAGAGAGAGAGAGAGAGAGAGAGAGAGAAGGAGGGAGAGAGAGAGAAGGCTTGCGCCCCGAGGGAGCGAGAATCCCTCAGGAGATCGATTCGATACGCTCTCGACAAATTGAATTCCTTCCCTCACAGAGGCTGCGAAACCCGACGCTCATGCATCACGTTTATACACATATATGTATTCTAGCAGATACGCGCAGTATAATCCGAGCACAGGCTGGTCCGTAACTTTCGCATTAATGGCTAATAATTAACAAACTTACAATTGAACGAGCCAATCACTTTTTCGCATTCATTAAATAAGGAAGTGTCAAAAAGAAAAGAAAAACAATAATTATCCAGCACAGGAACCGAAAATCGATGAATGGACGAAGAGAGAAAAAAAAAAGGGATTGAGAAACAGCGAGAATCGAGCCTGATAAGGGGATTCTAATGGAGAAGAGATATTTATACATTTTTTTTTAGTTTCAAGCGATTCGTAATATAATTCATGCAGATTTTACTCCATTTCGAAAGGCTCTTGCATACGCGCGCTTCAGTGATAATTGTAACAATTCGACTGAAATGGGACGGACAAGAGAAAATCCAATCGTTCAACGGTCGCTCACTGCCAAAATTTTGTACATTTTTTTCGAAAACTTATTCAATTCGAATTACATCAATGAAAGGATATAACATTATTTTAATGCATTAGCATACTTCGGTTTTAATTATATCGAATATCGTAGCGACAGAGTTTTATCAATTGATATTATAATTATTTATCAATTATTGATAAATTATCAATTATCAATTATTTATCAATTATTGATGAATTATCAATTATCAATTATTATTATCAATTATTTATCAATTATTGATAAATTATCAATTATCAATTATTTATCAATTATTGATAAATTATCAATTATCAATTATTTATCAATTATTGATGAATCATAAATTATCAATTATTGATAAATTATCAATTATCAAATATTCATCAATTACTGATAAATTATCAATTATCAATTATTTATCAACTATTTATCAAATTATGATTATTTTGTCAACCCAAACGAACTCCTGAAATGTTCAAAAATTCTTATGTCTCTTCAATACCCAATTCAGTAAACGAACGCGTTCGTTTTTTATTTTTATTCTTATTACTCAATGTTTTTTTTCCTCTATTACAGAAAGATTTTTTTAAATTACCGAAAAATTTGATGATTGATTTTTCCTTGATTTTTTTCCAAGTTTTTTCAAGGTTTCGTCTAGAATTTCGTATCGCAGAATCATCAAAATTTTTGTGTTAGCTGATTTCTAGTTGGGAACGTATATGTTGAATATCTTCGAGTAACAGCACCAGGAAATCGAACACCGAGAGTGTTCGTTTCTTGTGGCCGGTAATTCGATCGAGCTGGGTCAATTCTTTCGTAAAAATGAGTTTGCTATGAAATATAGGCGTTAATCCGCGACCGTGGGCAATTGAACTTACCGATTGTACTAACGGGATTGGGCGCATGAATTCCCGCTGTAAAATCTATCGAACTTGACAGTCGCGGCTATTTGTTTGGTTCGTAAAGAGCTCGCGTTACTTCTCGCGCCTTGTCTCTCGGATTTTTCACCGAGCATGTGTCGTGTATGGAAAAGAGTTGAAAAAAAAAAAAAACGCTATTCATCCGATCAACAATCGTTAATCAACGTGGATCGCGTCCTTTTGATCAACAGTTATCGATTCATCGGCAATATTCGATCGCGTCTCAAACATCGAATCGTCTCGCTCTTGTGCACACGTGGACGTGTTAACGATTTGAAAGTTTCCCTTCGTACGTCGAGCGAAAATTGACCGGGCGTCACTCATCAAAATAAGGTCTTTTAAGGTTTTATTTGAATTTTTTTTTTATCAGGGAAATATCGAATAAACCCTTAAGAAAAATGACAGCGCATTTCTCGTATAAATAAGGAGTCTTAAGTACTTACTTCAGGTTTCTCGAATGAGGAAGATTTATTTCAGGTTTTCCTGACGAGGAAAATTTATTTGAGGTTTTTCTGGTGAGGAAAATTTACTTGAGGTTTTTCTGGTGAGGAAAATTTATTTGAGGTGTTTCTGATGAGGAAAATTTTATTTGAGGTTGTTCCGATGAGGAAAATTTATTTGAGGTTTTTCTGATGAGGAAAATTTATTTGTGGTTTTTCTGATGAGGAAAATTTTATTTGAGGTTGTTCTGATGAGGAAAATTTATTTGAGGTTTTTCTGATGAGGAAAATTTATTGGAGGTTTTTCTGATGAGGACAATTTATTTGAGGTTTTTCGGATGAGGAAAATTTATTTGAGGTTTTTCTGATTAGGAAAATTTATTTGAGGTTTTCCTGATGAGGAAAATTTATTTGAGGTTTTTCTGATTAGGAAAATTTATTTGAGGTTTTTCTGATGAGGAAAATTTATTTGAGGTTTTTCTGATTAGGAAAATTTATTTGAGGTTTTCCTGACGAGGAAAATTTATTTGAGCTTTTCCTCTTGATTATAGGCGAAAATAGATAATAAAAAAAATTAAAAAAAAACAACATTTTGTAATCCGCGGATGGATTACAAAATGAGTTTCACGGATGGAGGAATAGTTCCGAAATTGATGGAAAATAAAAATGTTCTCAAAGCTCGATAAAACGAGAAACGTTTAAAGGTCGTTATTCACGGATCGCAAGGTGTTTTTCCGAAAGCTTTCACAACTGCGGGGAGGACGTTTCACGTTGAGAATTTCACGGTTATACTCCAGCGGTTTTGGTGCTTTTTCAGCGAGAAAACACGACGGGAGGGGTTAACGGTCCGGTTAGGCCGGATGTCGCGTCGAGAAAATATGGCATATGGGAGTATAAGGGAAAGGGGTCGAAAGGAGCAGGTCGTTGAACGTACGCGACAGGAGAAAAGGAATAAAGGTTGATGCACAGTCCCGACGATCCTGCATTCTACATGTACCTCTACCCTTTATAAATATCTATACGAAAGTATGAAGGAAAAGTGGTAGTGAACCCAAAAACCGGAGCATTTTGTACCGGTAATGGGGGTACGGGAAGAGGCAGATTTATCGCTTGAAAAATTCACGAAAAGACGTGCCCTATTTCTTTCTTATATATATATATGACACCTGAGCTAGGGGTTATCAAATGGAAAAGCGTTGTACGAGAAAGGGATGAACGCAAGAGCAGGAATGACGTCTCACGCTTGTGGAAAACGGGAAAGGAGAGGGGGGAGAATAGGTGATGGGAGGATTGCACACCTAAAGTGAAATCGTATGTGAACCCAATGGGAATAAAAATGTCTGGAGCTGCTATCGTTCCTCGTCTTCGAGATCGTTCGAGAGGGACAGGACAATCGTCAATTTTCGACAATGTTTTTTTCCTCGATCTTGATATTGATTTTTTTATTTTCGTTTTGATTTTTATTTTGATTTTTAAGTCTCAAAAAATGTTTTTTTTTTTTTCTCAATCTCGATCTTGATTTTATCGATGTTACGGTGTTATATATATATATATATATATATATATGAAAATTTATTGACCATCGAAGTTTGTAAGCTTCGTGATGGTTTCCAAATATGCTTTTAATGGAATGATGAATTTTAATAAATATTCAGTAATCATCTTTTCGTGAAATTTCAACGTTTGGGTTTATACGATTAATAATTAATGATATTATTAATAATAATTGATAATATCATTAATCGTATAAATGTTTATAAATAATTAATAATATTATTAATTTCAACCTCCGCATTTATACGATTAATAATTAATAATAATAAATACTATTAATAATACTTTCTCTTTTACCAGACCTTTATTCTTTCCAAGTTTCTTCCTTTGTTTCACGTCCAGAGATTTATTTATAAACAAATGAAAATCAGTTTTTCGGGTTAAGTTGCGAGGTTTTTTTAAGATTCTGTTTCATGTTTTGTTTTTTTTTTTTTGCTTTTTTTTTTTTTTTTTTTTTTTTTTTTTTTTTTTTTTTTTTTTTTTTTTTTTTTTTTTTTTTTTTTTTTTTTTTTTTTTTTTTTTTTTTT
>JAPYZI010003513.1:0-17477 GCA_030523105.1 Ophioninae sp. A BG-2022a | reverse complement strand
AAAAAAAAAAAAAATAAAACGACGCGGGGGCGAGAACGAGTGAAAAGAAAATAAAGCGGGAGAGAACGAAGAGAAAATGACGGGAGCGGACGGAGATGGAAAGTATTTCGTTTGCGAAAGTACACGGGGAAGGGAAGCTCTCGGTAGAGGGAAGGAACTCGCGGTGGCTGTTGCTGTTGCGGCCACGGCATTACCTCCGCACCATTAACTCGCAAAACTTTCCGCTTGAATCTTGTTCTCGAGCCGGGGTGGTTCTGTCACGAGCGTACGACCAAAAAGATCCGCCCCACCGTGCCCCTCGATCCTGGGCCGTCCCTCTCCGCTGGTTCTCCATCTTCTTTTTCCCTCTTTCGTTTGCTTCAACGATTTCTCTCCCTGCCCTCCTCGCCCCGTATCTTCCTCTTTGCTGCGTCACTGTGCAGACTTTGCGAGGGGGTATGAGCGACCGAGTCGCGAGGAGCGTGCGAACCGGACATAGGATGAGTCCGAGGAAGCCCGTTTACCCAAGTACTGTGTCTGACTCTATTTGTAAGTCATAAAAATAAATAGTGATTCCGTAAACGGACCATTACCGTTGGAATACCCTCGCGCCACGCGTCTCGTTCGCCCTGCTACCCTTGACTTTGACGTCGACCCCTGAATCGCGAATACATGAAATTTCGACGATAGTGCCTCATTTCTCTCGGGACATCGCGACACGCGGATCTTCGATAAATGATTCGTTGGGAGCGATGGTAAAAGGTGGGCGGTGATGGCTACGACGAAAAGAAAGGAAATCGAAGGAAGGACGGGCGCGTTCGAGCGAAGGCAAGGAGGATGCAAAGAGGCTCGTGCACCCAACCGAATTGATGGTCCTTCTTCGTCTCTGTCCGTCTTCGGAAAGGAGAGCAAACTCGGTAATCGATACTTCGGGAGAAGGAGAAACGGCCAGTTTCGAGATAGACACCTCCCTCCTCTCCCCTACCCACGCACACGTGGCCGTTTCACCGAGGGGGCTTCGGGCGTTTTCGTCTTTCGTGCCTGGAATAATTTATCACCCCGAGGCTCCGCGAGCCCCGTATTTCTGCGTTCGCTCGCGTTGCCCCTATATCTGTTCCCACCCCCTCCTCCCTCCCTGGTTGGCCCGGTAAGTTTGGATCCTTGAATTTGCTCCTTCGTCCCTTTCTCGTCTTTGTCGCGTCGTCGGGTTTCTTCCCGAACCCCAAATGCGCGACCACGGGGGTTCCTAGTTTTAAACAGGGATAATCGCTGATCGCGCCGAGCATCGACCGTGTTTCTTACCGAATGAAGCTTGGATCGTATTTCCCAGAGCCAAGTATATCCGCACTCGTAAATAAGGTTCTCGGAGAAAATGGCACACGTATCTCTCGTGAGAATTCTACCGCCGCTCGAATTTCGAGGTTAATCAATCGTGTGGAGCCTGATTACATTAGCGGGATTTTATCGGGTTTTCTCGTAACGGAATTATCAGTGCCCCGAGAGATTTGACACGATGAGGAAACTCGCTTCAACCGTGTGCCTCTTGCATATACATACTTATATATATATATATATATACGTACGTATAAACATATCTTACATATATGCAGAGCTACGTACACCCACAAACAGCGCATGGTTGGTTATCGTATATTCCGTTGAAGGGACATAGCTCGGCCTTCGTAGTTGCTAACGGGTTATGGCGCGCGGGAATTTGGTTATTTCGGGAATGCCTCGAGGATTTGAGAAGCACACGGACGAATCCTCGATTACGATATTACCTCTGCGATCTCGCACGCTACGCTTCGCACTCACCGCATCTTGGTCTTTTTTCTGCGTCCCCTCTAACCGTCTACCTCTCCGTCTGCCTCTTTCTCTCCCCCCCCCCCCCCCCCCCCCCCCCCCCCCCCCCCCCCCCCCCCCCCCCCCCCCCCAATCACCCATCTCTCTTGTCTACCGTACATGTAAGAGCGCACCTCCGCGCGAACCGGACAACCTGTTATTGCATATTTCGTTTTACGATGCATAACGTGCACTCCTTTTCCGCGCGTGGTTCACTACCCGAAATCTCTCCGGGGACGTACGGCAAATAATACGGACATGTATATACAACCGCGTATCGCACGTTCGGGTGTACGCGTGCGCGTAATATACTGCACTTTATACTCGGCCGTGCCAGCAGCGCCCTGTGTTTCGAACCCTCGTGCATCCACCTTCGTCTCGTATCCCCAAGGAGAATCGATTTTCAGTAGCCGCTGCCTACGCGAAGACTGACATAATGGAAACATTGCTCGAGCGCTGAAAAAAAATGATGGCGTAGGTACGTCGCGCAATGATCGTCGGGTTAAATCTAGCGGTGAAAACATCGGGGGAAGGACGCGATCGCGCGTACGCTTCGAAAGTCCGACAAAGAGCATCCGTGAACAAATTTTCTCGTCCGGGGGTGGCAAAGTTCTGGCGGGTGATATTCGCGCGGAGACTTTTCTTTGGCCCTCAAGGGCATACGGCGGGGCATCGCTTCGCGGCTCTTCCAGCAATCTCGCGTTGCATCTACGAATGTTCCGAGAGTCGAGTCTCTCCCGCGCTCTCGGGAGAAGCGTAATGCCCACAGGCGGCTGCGCACGTATACACAAAGACACGGTCGTGTATCGGAAGCGTCCGTGGACCGTCGAGCTCGAGGAGTTTACTCGTACAGTCGTTAATACCTCCGGGGCTGGCAAACAACTCGGGTCAGCTCCCGGTGCGGAGCTCTGGCAGTTCTGGACTCTTGGTACAGATACCCGCTTGGATTTCCATGTCGTTGAAGGCGTCTCTGTATAACCACACCCGATACGCGTTGTTTCCGGCTCGAGCATGAGGGCTGTACTCTTCTCAAGGGTGCGCACGGTGCTCCTACGGAAAAGCCGTATCAACGGTGAAAGAGGAAGGAAGGCTGGCGGAGCCGAGGAGAATTTCTAGAACCGAGAGGGATGGCGATATTCTCTCGCGACGCCGCCTTTTGGCCTCTCTGTACAAGCGTGTACTCTATACCGAGAACGGACGCCGTTCGCACCAACCTCGCAACCATCCAACCTATTATGCTATTTCTAATTAATTTACGGAGTGAAAATACCTCGGCAACCGAGAGAGCGGAGACCACCGTGAGCGTCGCTCTCTCTCTCTCTCTCTCTCTTTTCCTCTCTTTCTCTCTTGGTCTTCGTACATGCACCATCCCCCGCGAGTACACTGGCTTGCAGCAAAACGAGAACACTGGCCAATTAACAATGCGAACATGACACTAGGCACGGAACCGGATCCCTTCCTTTCTCCCTCCCTCTCTCTTCCTCTTTCTCTCTCGCTTCATCTCTGTTCAACTCTATCTGTCTCCTGTGCTCTCGCTCTTTCGCCTGTCGTCGTTGGTGCATATTCACCGTCGACTGAATCCGGCACCCTCTGGTCCGCGCACTCGCGGGTATGGCTGGTTATTTAAATTCTATTATTCATAATGCATGAGGAAGCTTTTTATTCCCCAAAGTTGCCCCGCCGAATTAAACAGTTCCGTGGCCGCGAGGAATTTTTTTTTGTTCACGGTATTTCTGTGTCTTGCAGTTTCACTCGTTGCAGCATCCTTCGGTAGCTGACGCGTAACGCCTACTACGGCCGGATATACCCTGCTGGCTGCAATGAGATTGCCCAGCGCAATTTTCAGCCTGCATCTTTCATTCGCCTCCCGAATATTCCGCTCTCTCGCGACACGGAAAATCTTTTCCCAATTGGCAAAACAAAAGAGTTATTTTTGTCGTTTTTGATGATCGTTGGTCCAATTCCGATAACGTCGACGACATCGTCCCCTCAATCGGGCATTTTTCCAAACGCCATGGGAAATGGATTTTGTTTTTCCGGCTGTAACGATCCGGCGCCACTTGTATCATTACACACGTAATGATACAAGTGGCGCCACTTGGGGGTGTGAAACGCGAAGCACCGTTAATATCGAGGACATTGACGTGTGTATGTACGCGCTCGTGTGTAATGAGAAGTTGATACGATCGGATAGAGGACGCGGGAACGAGCATCAGCGCCACGGGTGTTTCTTCATCCCCTCGGTTCGTGGTTCGCGATGCCTTTGTACAGCTCGTGGGGATCTTCTCGTAAATCCGGTAGGCCGGAAACAACGTGGAAGGGCCTTCGCTCTCGGCGATCTTATCCGTATTCCGTATCGTTCTCGGCACGTCTGACTTCGCACGAACCTTATCTACTTGAAACATACTCGTTTCACTTGTATGGCTTACGAACAAGATTAAAACTCGCAACACTCTCGCTTCGCTCCGGCACACGGTGTGTACACCGCACGCTCGTGCGCGCGTAGCGTTGCGAGAACGGTGCGGAAATAAGTGTGCGAGCCAAATCCGCAATGACGATATTTCGCGACGAAGATGACATATTTAAATTCCAATTGTACAGCCGACTGGAATTTATACGGGCGATTAAAACGCCGGGTACCTTCCGGGCATCCGGTGCCCGAGGGAGCAAGAATCATACTCAAATCGTACTGTACGTACACGGATAGATATCGTATACCTATATAGGTATATAAGATAGCTCTATGTAGCGATGTCACCGGCTACATTGGTACATTTTGTCCGCCGGAATTCAGAGAATATTGCGACGAATTAACTGACCTCTCCCAAGACGCAAGACCGAATTCCGTTAGTATCGCGACGAGAGCTACAGATATGAAGACACACGGTGAGCCGTACGATGTACAGATATGCATAGTCAATGGAACGAGGGAGAGTTCGGGGCCCGCCGGGAAATGAGCCTCGACGCCTCCCACTACTTCCAATTAAAAGTTACGCGGCTTGTGCTCTCTCGCACTTGTGCGCGCCGTTGAACCAGAGTTAATGAAGGAAATAGAGAAACTGTGGGGTGGCACAGGAGACGCGCGCGCCCGCCCCTCTCCCTCCCCCACCTCAAATTTTCCATCTCGCACTCGCCAACCGTGGCGTCCTCTCTTCAGCTTTCCTCCAGCCTCCGTTTTCTCTCCGCTTCGCTCCTCTTCGTTCGTTCCCTCCGCCTCGGCTCGCTCGTCTCGCGTTTCCGTTCATTGATTCTTTTTGCCCTTTTCGAATGCCCCGAACGCAGATTGCACACTCAACGAGTAACTCACGAATGCCACTGCTGCTGCTGCTGCTGCTGCTGCTGCGACGTGCCCCCGAGCAAAGGGCTCTCGACGGATGGAAAAGGGTCGATGACCCGAATGAAAAATGAATTAAAAACACAGACGACGAGCCCTTCCGTCGTACGTACACGACGAGCCCTGAAGTATAAATTTGCATCCCTCTGGGTGCAGGTGTATCGAACAGTTACGAACTCTCGTCGGTTCGGTCGAGCTCGATCTTCTCCTGCGTTACGATCGATTCGCGCTAGCGTTCGTTCCAATTTTCCATCGGCCGTAACAAGGCAATGCTGACTCTCTATTGAAAAATAAATCCGCTATGAATTATTTATAGGATTTGGTCTGGGAGTACTGGCAACTCCGATATGAATCCATTTAGGCGGCTCGCTAAATCTTTAATCGTTATTTAACCGTGTCCACTCGATGGCGTCCAAAACTGTAAGTGCTCATTCCCAATCCATTCAAACGATTCTTTTCCCTATTCATATTTGTTCCATTAGGCGTTAATACCCTCGCCGACCAACCCTAATAAACGTTACCGCTATTCTCGATCCTCCCTCTCACGTACCACTCTTTTCGTACTTTCGAATTATACTTCTCCCTTCGATTTAATAGTCCAACGATAAAACTATTAGTCTCTATTAATTCATAATCAGAGAAAGAAAGTTGAACGCTCCGGGGACGCACACGAGGCGCCAAGTTTTTTTCCCCCGCGAGTTCGTAAAACTCCGGCACGAGCGGAGAATGGGAAAAAGTTTCTATTAAATATGAAACACAAGAGAGGGGTAATTGCGATGGCCGATTAAAGTAAAAGCTTTTTTCACGGGTTCAATCAATCGCTGAGCCAATCAGCGTTTCTCGCTTATCGTTTTTGTTCTCCGAAGGTAACGGTTCCTAAGGGAGAATCGTGTGATTGCGAATCGTTGAAACTAAGACGTTTTTTCAAATTACTTTTTCCTTTAGTTTCTCTTATTCCGTATTTCATGATTTTCCCTGCTTTTCTCCCATGAAAAACCACACTCGTCTTCCCAGGTCCCTTTCTATTTAACCCAAGGTCGAACGCTCGGATTCGCCTGTTTTACCCAACATTTTTTACCGCTCTCTCGGGAGGACTTCGCTTCGATGTTACCGTGCAATACCGAGGGACGATACCGGGTATAAGAGCAGACGTTGCCCGCGGCAAAGTCCTCTCGTTTCGTGCGCTACGACGCGAAAACGTTAGACCGAGCTCGTGAATGTGTACGATCTTATATCGTGACGGTGTCTTATTTACCCGCGACCAATTGTACGTATCGCCTATCGAGATTATTACGTTGCCGGGGGTTCTTTCGTACAGGCGATCGAAAAAATAAAACCCTCTCGAGCCGTGTCGCGTGTACACTCGTACATAAGCGATTTCATCAATTCCTGGCGAACACCCGAACCGCGATATTGCCTAGCTGAGTACATTTGTACAGGAGTGTTGAGCTTTCCATTTATTCTCCACTTATACACGTCGAGGATCAGCTTTCCAAGCTCGTACATCGAAAATTCAGTTCGCATGAATTTCGGGAATGGATTTCACAGTGATTATACGTCCGTGTGAAAAATATCAAAATCATTGTACCGTAGTTTCGAAGGAAAGTACGTTAGATCTTAATTGTCCAGACCAATATTAATAATGATACACCAAAGCCTCGTTCTCGGTCAGTATTTTCACTCCTTTTATTGGGGCTTTCGTGGGACTCGAGTCGTATTATTATGGGTCTCGAAATAACAGGGTGAAAAGGGCGCGCGCATACCCACACACACACACACATAGGCATAGATATAGCGCATTGTAATATAGGTGGATGCTGAAGATAAGCTAGCGAAAATTCCTTCTGCTCAGTGATGGGGTCGACGTTGAAATGCTCGGCGCTCTTCGAACGTCTGGGCGGAGAGATCGGTTCACATTTCTGTAAGGCTGGCGCTGTCGGAATGTCGAGTACCGGCACTTTTTGCGCCTTCCTGCCTACGCCTCCCGCGATTCCTTTCGCGTGACTGACGTAAAAAGCTCCCACGCGCTCGACGAACAAAGAATCCGCTCGCTGCATCCCGTGGTAGCTCGAAACGCGAGAGTACCAAGAGTGGAATACTTCTCCGGAGACAATAAAACCGGTTGAGTGTGTCGTCCGGTGGATTTGCGAAGGGGGATAAGGAAAATCCGTTGAAGGGTTCAAACGCGATGCAGTCTCAGCTGGGGTGCTTCAGCGAACTCGTTGCAAAAAAAAAAAAAATAAATAAATAAATAAACGGGAAAGAGAAAAAAATTATACGAGAGTTACGCGGTAAAACGGTGAAACACGAATGGGGGTGGGCTGGATGAATACCGTGTTTTTAAAAAGACATAAATTCCGGTGGAGAGCCCTCGATGAACGAGCATAAAATGCTGATCTCTGGGTGGCCGGGACTTGGGGTGAATGAGGAAAGGGGCTGATGGAAGGATATATCGAAGTTTGGCCGGTGGCAAGACGGAGAAAGAGTCCGTGGGGAGGGGGGGGGGGCTGTTGCTGCGAAAAAGATTCTTGCCGTGGGATATCGAAAGACCGAACGGTGAGGGGAAAAAGAGAGAGGAAAAGAGTAAGAGGATATTGGTAAACACCAGAAGCTCGCCTTTTGCAGCACTCACCCTTCTTCTCGGGTCCCGCTCGGTCGGATTATGGAATAATCCGAATACTATAAATACCTCTGTACCCGCCGCTTCCCCAGGAAGGGCTCATCCTCTTTTGTGAGAATAAGAGCCTTAAATAAATAGGGATGGTGGCCGAGAGTTTAAATCGCACGGGAAAGTTTATGTTTATTTATCGCGCGGTGTGCTCGGCCAAGCGCGAATTTGCCCCCGCGAAAGAAGCGGCCCTCGGCTGATCGCTCTTCGCGAAACCGGATCCCCCAAAGGGGAAACGAGAAAAAGTCCACGAAATCTCTGAAAATCGATACGTCCGATAACCTCGCTTCACCGATATTGAGTGCCTTCAAAGTTACCGACACGTACGTAGCGCAGCCTCGGATATACCGCCGCCTTCTTCAGAGGTTAGATCGCCCGTGTGAATCGATCACTCGGGGAAACTTTCGTCGGGATCTAGGCCTCGCACTGGTCCGTCGTGTCACAAAAGTACCGTCGGAACGAAGATCGAGTTACCGTCCGAACCTCGTATGTCACGTACCGATGGTCACCAAATTCTCGAATTGTCCACTCCGAGAAATTTCTTCCGAAGAGTCGATTCTCCAGGATGGAGAGCGACGTTTGGCCCGAACGATGCGCACGTATTCATCGTCCGTAACAAGAGCCAGAACGAACGATGCAATATTTCACACGGAACGATACACAATTTTCAACTCTGAGCAACTTCGATACTATATTTTCAACATAGCCAAGCATTTTTGTAAATGAAAGCTTCATTTTCATGGCGTCGAAGTTTGCATCGTTGAATACCACGAAAACTCCCCGTTTCGTATTATTTACTTTTACGAGGATCTCGGTTTACTTCCATTGAATCCTAACGATGCAAACTTCGAGAGCATCAATTTCTGTACACAATAGTTATATTATTTATCATTAGTAGCTCTCAATGCCCAGTATTGTGTTTTTTTCTTATTTGATCGTGAACACGACGCTAGAAACTGAGAATAAAGCGCGCCTCTTATTCCAGTCAGGCGTTGTAATAATCTTTATGGGTGAGAAAACTAGGTCCGCGAGGTCTCGTGTATAACGATCTGCCGGGAGCGCCCGGGGGGAAGGGGGGGGCTTAAAGTTACGCGGAAGCGTGAGGCAGGACCAGAGGGTAAAAAATATTTTCGAGCAGTAAATAACCGTAAAGGATGACCTCGTATTTTGAAAGACGGAAAAAGCCTAGAGTCTCGCGCGACGGAGCACACGCCTGCTGTTTCAGCCCGCCCTCTGACTCTCTCTCTCTCCCCCCCTTATTCGTATCCTTCCGACCAGCGGCAGGCGCAGAAGCCGAGCATTCCCTGCAACGTTTCTGGCGGGCTACGAGAAAGTGGCCTTTAGCTCCGAACTAGATAATGTAGGTCCGCCCCGTTTCGGTATAATATACTCGGGCTTTCGGCGCAAGGGGATCCGGGTCCACGCGAAGGCTCGAACCGTTGGCTCGTGCGGAACCCTACAAAAGGCATCGCATTATTTAAAGCTCTTACCTTCTATTCTTTGTGCCCGGCATTTTCCAAGCGCTCTTTCCATCTCTCTCTCCCTCTCCCTTCTTCACTTTGGCTTTTGCTCGCCGTTAGCTTATCGCTAATAATTCATTGCCCGACGGCCTAAACAAAGGCCATCGGTGAGCCACTCGCAGGACGGAAGCTCCGCAGCTACGAGCGGAAGAAAGACTTTTGCATATAGGTATCGCGTATACACGGACACACGCGTACTCCCGTGGTACCGGGTATTCGACCAAATCCACGTAGCCCCTTTTCGCCTCGGTCGTACCGTGTACTCGCAACGTATAATACATTTGTGTAGTACCACGATTGGTACGAGAAGGTATCCGAACGATCCTTGAACGCGTCGAACCCCCCTTCCTCGGCCCACTGCGCCGTACTTCTATCCTCGTATCTACGAGCCGAAGCTTTGAGGATGGTGCGCGCGGTCGGGTGGACGATCGCTCAGGAGCCAAGGTACGTGCTCCCTTACTGCCCGCCCAACGATATCGACTCGGCGGCTCGTTCTCTACGAGGAATCGCAGCCCTCGCACTGGGCCACTGCGTCCTATATCTATTTATCCTCCACCCAACGCATACACGCGCGCACGTACAGGTGTGCGACCGTACGTATCGCGTGCTGTAATTTACCGTAGTCGGCGAGTACTCTCGATAATTCTGGAACGTGCGATGCATCGAACACATCGGCTGTGCGTATATACGTGTATACAGACTCGAGCGGACTTACGACACACGGTACGTCCGCGCCCGTATGTGTGTTCCAATTATATACGTATATATATTTGTGTGCGTCTGCAGAACCTGTATCCCGCTCTCGTACGCGACTAGATAAACCTAGTTGCACGATCGGTATGCCGACTATTCGTGATTACGAGCCGTGTGTGCCGGGGGTTTGCGGCAAAGGGCGTCCTTGCCCGCTCCTTCCTTCCTAGTCCGTGCGATGCGGTCCCGCATCGAGTTACTCGGCGATATACGCGCGGCTGTTTGCAAACCTACCTGGTTTCGATCCAGTATTTTATCCAGTGCGATCGGGTGCACCGAGGTGCACGGGCTACCCCGACGATGGGACTACCCGCACCACCGACGACCAACGGGCTCGTCCCCAATTATTCTCGATACCGCCCGATCGGGCTCATGTGCGCGAAACTGTCCTCAGCTTTCTGTACGTACGAGCCGTTACGTTTAAACATCGCGCCGGCCGTTTGCTCTTCGCGTGACAACCGCGGTGCAACGTATTCGTTGGCTCGCGATCTACGAAAGCCTTCGATTTCGCTTAGCAAGACTCTTCGATGCGAGAGACGAATGTGCGCGTCATTGATGGGGCTGATGGAACCTTTCGATGGCTGGTACGACCCGACAGGGGCCCTCTTGAGCATTTACAATTTAGAATGTTTGGAATGTTCGGTTGGCAGATTTTTCGACTTTTCTTCCTTTCGTTCTCCGAGTTTATCCTGACCCTCTTAATTTCAGCGAACCACTCGTTACAATGAAATCGTCTTTCCTATTTTGGTGATATCGTTTCGGTCTTCGTAATATCTTTCTTTTTTTATGCGGGAAGGAGACAAAAATGGCGATCCTTATTTTCGAAATTCAATGTTTCATATACAGTCGTTTCGTTCGAGTACATGATTGCGCTTCGCAGCATGCCGCTAGTAAAGATTCTTGGATGGAAATTAGGTTGCGGGGTAGAAGCGGCGGTGCTGCTTAAATTGTTCAATTTTGCAGACCGGCTTCATAGCTCGTACGTGTATGTGCGCCTGTGTGTGTGTCCTCGCGCGCGCGAAATAGAGTTATCCGAAGGGTAGCGAGTGGAATAGTTTACGATATCGAGTTTTTCTACTGGCACCGCACGAAATTTTCCTTCGGGCTCGATTCGATATCGAAATTGAGAAACGAACCGAGATGAGATCTCCTCCTTGTATACGTTTCCGCGTACACACCCGCCGTCTTATCCGTTCGAACCGGCATCTCTACGAAACGAGGCCCCGCGTCAGTTGCAATAATCAACCTAGGAAATTCTTCCGTAACCGTGGAGTTTTCCGTTACAATTTTCTTTTTCATTCTTTTACCTTTTCTACATTATCGCTCGGTGTACCTGTACCAGAATCTGCTGGCTGCACGGGAAAGTCACCGGGTTACGAATTTCGCATTCTTCACGGTCGATAGAATTACAAAATCGTTTCGATGCCCTGCCGACAGGATCCGAGCCTACGATATCCACTACGAGGGTGCACTGTACCAGCCGTTCCCGGTCGCGCAAGGAACACGGGAAGCCTCTCGCTTTCTGCACTATCTAATAGTACGGCGCACGGATCGCAACCCTTGTCGAGTGAAGCGAGGAAGAACGAGAGAGATGGCGACCGGGGGGGGGGGGGATGGAGCAAGAGAGATATCGGAGATGGAGGAGAACGGAGCAAGTAGGATAGGTATAGGGTAGAGAAAATCCAATTGGCAAATTCCTGGGCGTCACTGGACCGCGAAATGGGGCGGCAAGCTCGGCCGCAGCTACCTCCGTTCCACACTGTAGTGGGCTGCTGGTGCACTCTAGTGTTGTATGCGACGTCAAGCCACCGCTAGCAACGATACCTACCGTGTACGTGTGCGACCGTGTTCGTACACAGAGAAAACGTGAGATGCCGCTAGGGCTTATAAATTGCATACGATAGCGTTAACCCTCCTGCGTTCTCCTTCTACCCGCGAAAGGGACGATCATCCACGGGAAAAATCTTTCTCCGAGCTGCAAAAAGATTATCATCCAGAGGCGAAAACTTTCACGCCGGTGTTCAAGAGCGTGCATCCCTGATGCTTGAAATTAATCTTTTCAGTAATACAGTTAAACAGAAAAAAATGAATTGAATAATAAAGAAAATGTACGTGACGTTTCATCAATCCAGTGTCGAATCCGAATGGCAGTTTCGTCAGAACGATCGGTCCGGAAAACGCACTGCGGTGGTTCGAAGCTGGAAGGTGGGTGGAAGAATGAAAGGGGGTCGACTATCAAGAGGTGCCTAGAGTCTGTGAAAGAGGAAAAGAGGCTGAGATTCGAAGAGAAAGAGTCGTGTGCGCGGTAGCGTCGCGGGATTGGTCGGGGAGTTGGGCTCGGTCCATCTGGAACGAGCTTAAGGAGTAACTTGCTGGGCAGATTGGGGTTTCTTGGCCCTTTACCAAAGAGGGAAAACGGAGAAGCGATATAGGCTGCGCGCCCTAGGTACGGGGACTCTGTCCACGATCCGAAGGAAACCAGCAGAACGGCGGAAAGCTCGGCCCAACCATCAAGGATAACCGTACGGTAAAAAGAGTAGAGAAGAAGTGCGCGTTCCCGCTGCGGGGTACGATCTCTGAAACCTGTCGAGTTTCCGTTATAGTAGTGAGAGTGCGACAGGAAATGGGTGTACTATTCCCAGTCGCGGTGTCTCTACAAGCTTGGGGCGGTGTCGTTTGGGTCCTGCGGCTCTACGACCCTCTATTTACCTACATTGAACCTCTGCCAACCTACAATTACCGGTTACCTATTCTTCTCCGTGACTCAACCGACGTCTCGAACCTTCTGCTCCTACCCGTATTATCGTTTTTCTTATCGTCCGTGCCAAAATTTCTCACGATTGTGGAATCACCGTAGCCGGATGCAACCCCTAACGTCTGTGATCTGCATAAATCCTTCCTATCCGTCAGCCTTTGAACAACACCCCCGCTACCCGCTATAGTCGATATAGCAATTACTCCACGGGGAGCAAAAAATAAAAGTGCTTTTACAAACGTTCCACGAATAGTTGAATTTTCTCGCAATAAGAAAGCTTTGAATCAGTGTCAGGCGTAAAAGAAAACGCTGCGGAATCCTTCCTACTTACGTTCGGTGATATCAGCGCCCGTTTCGAAAAGGGCAGCATTCCCAAGAATATATATTCTTCGCGTAGGCATCCTTTCGCTCCATACTTCGTTCCGAGCTTTTTCCTAACCAGGCTGTATCTCGTTGACGCTTTCCACTTATCGGAGGATCATTGCCTCCAACCGAAAGGGATCAAGGAAGATTCTCGGCTTAAAGAAGAGAACGAATTGCCGCCGATACTGGCGAGCTTGCGTCATGATTTCCGTGGAACGCGACGATCCTCCTGCTGCAACGTGCACGTTCGCTGGAACGCTTCCGAAGATACGTGCATAACTTATTTCAAACGATGACGATGATCAAACTAGCACTTTTTTTTAGTCATCTACTTTTCGTATCATCAATAAAAATAATTAAAAAAAAAAACACAATGTGATTTTTCGATAGCGATCGTTGAACCGTACGAGAAAAATAGACCTATACTCAAGCGAGTAACCAAAGAACGAGGTTGAATTATTGGCCGTTGAAATGGAACGGAATTCAGCCTTCAAAACATCAGCCATCCAGTGAGGAAGAGAAAGAGTCGGGTTGGCAGTTTTCCACCTCGGCACCGCAAAACTCCTTCATCCGGGATGGTGGAAACCGAAAGAGAGCGGACACTGTGCTCCGTATCACCGTCGTCCGGGCCTCTCCCCTTGTGCTCCAGTGATTTCATGAAAACTGCGCCATTTCGTATGCATAATACATTCTAATAGCAGCGAGAAGCCGCACTCGCGCTCACGTACGGCACGGTACACCTGAAACCGTCGCTTCGCGATTCAAGCTTACCGTGAAGTTGAAAAAGGACGAAACAATGTCCAATGTTGAAATCTCCGGCAGCGAATTGAATTAATCATTTTCGTTTCGTTCAACGAGCTTTTGCAAAAAGTTTTGTTATATTTTCATTCCTATCTCGGTCCGACGGATATCTACCAAATGACAAACCTGCCTGTCGTAACGCGCGAAGCATTTTACTTCGGAACGTAATTCGGGGATTTTCGGAGGGATTTCTTACAAGCGATTTTTTAGGATTGGAAGAAAATCGAGTTCGAAAAGAGGCATGGCTCTTTTTTGCTCTCACCGATGTACAACATCGTGAAACTCTTCAATCACACACACACACGTATACGTATATCTGGGAAAGTCCGATTCTACAAATGTACCGGGTCGCGCGAGGTAAAAGGTGGGCCAGGAACTCGAACACGACGAAGCTTCTCGTTAAACCTCGCAAATGAACCGAGCAAGTACGTACGACGAGACGAAGGCTGAAGCCATGGGAATATAGAGAACTATTCACGATAAAATATAGTTATATACCAACATAGACAACCGTGTACGCACATACACGTGGGAGGAAACGCTTTTCATCGGAGCCCGGCAGGATTTCGACGCCTCCCTGGAAGTTTTTAATTACTAGAAATACTTGATGCGCGCCAGGCCACTCGTCTTGAGTCGCGGGATAACGAGGAAAAGTTTTCGCAGGCCGGGCGCGCTCGCGCGAGTCCTCCAAGTTTTCTGCGATCGCTTTTCTTTTTTTTTTTGCTCCCCACTTTCTTTTCAGGGCCTCTTCTACTTTTCTTTTCGCTTCCATCAGCAGTGCACTCCTTATTTCTACGGAGTCGACCTTACGTATTCCCCCGTCTCCGTGTGTACGTGTGGGTGTGCGTTTGCGTGTGCGTCTATGAATAGCTTCGGCGAGAAAGCTCTGACAGAAAACAAGACGGATAGTCGCGACCGAGATGATAGCCCCGATCGTGATTGATCGGAATCTCACCGATTACAATGATTTATCGGATCGTTCCTGCAGAACTTTTGACAGTTTTTTTTCCAGTTTGACATTCGGCGGTTCGAAGGTGAACGCGTTCTCCGGGTTTTGGTGGAGTTTCGTTGATGAATGCAATCTAGATGGTAACAGTGGATCCCTGATAGGCGGAAGATCCGATTTGACCTTTGATTACCGGGTTATACGAAGGGGCGGGGGTTGATGTTGATATACGGCGTTCGCTCGAGTGCAAGAGGATGGTGAATTCGAGTAAGGTAGAAGGAGCGGAAAGAGGCGTCGGGGTTTCGCAAGCTAGTCTACGCGAGGTGTGCTCGACACGTCGCACCATTTCTCCGGGGTATCCTCCCTCTCTCTCTCTCTCTCTACTTTCCTCGGTGGCTCCTCGCTTCGCGAGTCGAAGATGAGGAAGAAGCGCGAACGCGAAGGAAAACTGGTAGTGCCGCGAAGCTCCCGCCGCACGCTATATACGTAGACGAAGGTAGGCGGAGAGGTTGAGGAGAGCGGTGGCTGGTTGTGCAGCGGGACGAGGGTGTATGTGTGACGCGAAGAGCTACCGGGCTGCCGCCACTCCCCCGGGAAACCTCTAAATTTAATATAAAGTCAATTGGAGAAGCTAATAAAATTGCTACCGTTCCCTGGAGCCATCGGTTTCCCGGAGGCTCACCGAGCGACATCACACGCGATTCCACCGTCACCGAAGCAAAAACCCGGTAGTACGCCTGCCCTCCACTACCCTCGATTCGCTTGAAAAATCGACCGAGATGCAACGTTAAACACCCTCGATTCGTCGTTCGAATAGCACTACCCGCCGGCGGTTTCCTGGTGATGGCGTTGGGACCCCTCTGTGCCAGAAGTGCTTAAAAGACTGGGAGCGTGGTGGAGCGGGGGCGGGAGAGAAACTCAGAGAGAAGGAGAGAGGGAGGGAGTTCGAATCGTATTTACTCACCACTTTTCGCCGAACTCTAGTGGGGTTTTGGTTCCACCGCTTAAGCATATATTCCATGGTAACATCGGATGTCGCAGAGGCGGTGCATCGCCTATATTTATATACACGTAACGAACTATCTCTGCAGAGTACGTAAATTGTTTTTCGCTTTTTCCCCTCCTTCCAGCCCCTTCGTTCCCGTTCAATTTCCGTATCTCGGGAAAATCGTATCGAATTTCTCGGTTATATACCGTGCCCGCGCTATGCAGGCTGTGAGAATATCGCGAGGACTTTACCGAAGAGGGTTGATGCGCATTGAGCGGAGGAAAGGGATGAGAAGGATTTTTCCACCGTTGGGTTTGAGTGTACCACACGGAACTTTGATGGGAGCTGGCTCTTCGTTTCTCTGTGAGAGAACGGCAACTCCCTTTGCCTCCCTCCGACGCCTATCGCTCTCTCTCTCTCTCTCTCTCTCTCTCTCTCTCTCGTTCTCCCTTTCCCGCAACCTCTCCGCTATACCTCTCCCGGTTAAAATTCGGCCTGGTACATATCCCGGTCGGCCGAATATTTTCCTCGGTTCGTGGGAGAACCAACCCCGCCCAACAGTGGGAGAGCTCATTTACATTCTGTCCACAGCGGATAATGAAACCGGGAGAAAAACCGGCGGCGCGGCGGTCTAATGGGAATCAGCCGGCGAATAATGAAACTGCTTAGCATTCTTTACCGCGAGCGCCCTCGGGAACCAAGAGAGAAGGAGAGAGACGGACGGACAGACGAAATAATTAAGAGAGCGGGGTGGCACGGATAGGAACGAAATTGCAGGATGTCTTCCCTGTGAATACGTGTGGGGGACGCAGGTGCGTATGCGTCCCGGCGTATGATACCAAAGATAAAAAGAATACGGCTTAGTCGAAAATGGAATTAACCGCGCAACGGTGAGCAACGCTTTAACGACGAATATCAACGGGGAAAAGTAAAAAAAACAAATTTGGCGAATGAATTTAATCGTTTTTTGCTCTCGTAAAATGGGAATCTGATCGAAAATCACAAACGCGGTAGTGTAGTTGGGCAGTCCGTTAGGAAAAAGCCTCGAATTGCCCTCGACAAAAATATACTTCAATTAAGGGAATGACGAGTAGCTACCGACGGAAAACTATACGAGATATCAATATGAATCCAACGCCATTATGGAAGTTAGGCAAAAACATTTTCCAAGCGCACCCTTTGAATCTCGGTAGCGTATAAGCTCACCCTACGACCTTTTGAAATTTCGTAATTATTGAGATTCCGGAAAAGTGGCCGGGGTAGTCGAACAATTTTTCCTGTTTTAAAAGTATTAAAAAGGTTTATTTCATCGAAAATTTTCAGCTAATTACAAATATCAACGAATTTTCGTCGAAAGCACTACACACAGCAAAAAATCGTGATTTTAGATGTTTTTTACGATTTTTTCATAGAAATTTCGGGTTTTTGGGGGAATTAATGGTAGATTCGTATTCAGGGGATCAAATTACATCGTAAAGGACCTATAAAAAAAATATTAAAAATCAAAAAATTTTTTCGATTTTTGGGCAAA
>JAPYZI010003512.1:0-17489 GCA_030523105.1 Ophioninae sp. A BG-2022a | reverse complement strand
TTGTTGTTGTTGTTGTTGTTGTTGTTGTTATTTTTAATGAAGTACATTAAAGTAATTTAGTAAAAGTAAAATAAATAAATATCAAAAATTAAAAATTAAAATAAAAAACTTAAATACAAAATTAATGGAGTATATATTTCCCCCTATCGGTGGAGCAAAATTAATCCCTTGCTTAACTAACGTTAATTTTTTCAGTAATTAATCCAATTTTTATTATCATTTCAGTGTTTGCTTGCATTTATTTTAATGTAACATACTACGTTTTTAATTCACCGGAATATCATAGAAACAGAGTAAAATAAATAAATAAATAAATAAATGTATAAATATACATATATAGTATATACTATTTAAATATACGTACACACACATTTATGCCACCCCATTGGTGGGGCTCAACCCTTGTTCTCTCGCCGGAGTTCACTTCCCGCAAAGTCAGTTGATAATCCACACAGCATGGCCACAGCAGGTTGAAGGGGCGAATAGAGTGTTGGGAGGAAGGGACGGTGAGGGGGAGGAGGGAAGAAAGGGGTTTCTCGTACACCAATGAAACACACGTCACCGCAAATACATTTAGTATGTATACATCTGAGCATTGAGCGTGTATAGACAAAAACCACTGGGAAGCAGGAAGGAGGAGGCTGACCGCAAGGGTGGATCGAACTATGACCGAGGGTGGAATGGCTGGGGATTGATCCGTGCCTATCGCATAGCTCACCGCAACACGGCCACCCTCGTATCTCTCTCCCTCTCTCTCTCTCTCTCTCTCTTTCCCTCTTTCACATTTTTGCGTTTTTATTTCATGTTTCGGTTTATATTGCGGGTTTTTATTTTTTGGTTTATATTGCGGTTCTGTTGTTGCTTATATTGTATTTTTTGATATTTTTGTTAGATTATTATTTAGTTGTTATTTTATTACATTTTATTTTGTTATCATTTTTGTGTTTCCCTAATCACCCGAAATCATTTTACTGCGGCATAATAAAATTTATCTATCATTTCTCTCTCTCTTTCTCTTGGTTATTATTTATTGTAAACCATATTATCATACTTCTTATCTACTTTATATTGTATCGAAGCTGTATTTGCATCATATTTTAATTTTTCATAACGTTTTTCTCGTTATTTGTCTTATTATTATCCATTATTATTTTTTATGATTGTTATTATTTACTATTCCTTTTAAGGAAGTTATTATTATTGTACAAACTTTTTCTTTTCTATTATTTTATTGTGATTTCGTTATGTCACTGTATTATTCTCATTATTGTCCGAAAGTGTACTGGTGCATAATGAATTTATCATCATCATCATCTCTCTCCCTCTTGGTTTTCGACCGTTTTCCATTCGCTCGGGCTTCCTAATACAGCCGATCTGCGCACGTGTAGAGTGCGTGTAAATATCTACCGGTGTTTCGCGTGTCCCGTTTTTTTCCATGGTTCGTTTTTTTTATTCTTTATTCGCATCCGGTTCATCGTTGACTCCGCGTCCCGCAGTCAATTCGTCCGTTGGTCATTTTTTTTCCGTGGGAGTCAAACCTAAAAAACATTTCGAAAACGATACGTTTGGGCAATTTTGATAACGCGTGGGACGCAAACCTAAAAAACATTTCGAAGACGATACGTTTGAGCAATTTTGATAACGCAGATCTAATGATGATTTTTGATACAGGAATTAGTGTTTGAAACGATCTGCGATCGATTTTGGGTTTCGTGGATCTAAGTATGACTTTGGGAAGGAACATGGGTATATTCGTCCAGTTGTGACTTTCTACATGTATAAGCGTCCTTGAAACGACCTTTTAACGAACGTAGCCAAGCTTGGTTCTAAAGTATCTTTTCACTTCCGTGCAATTTTGTAATTGACCTTGAAGTCGCCTTCCGTTCGAAACGCAGGAATCATCCACCGAGAGTGCCTCGCATCAGCCAAAGTTGTCTACTGGTCGGTACGTCTTCTTTGTGTCATTGGGGTCATGACCTTGAAGTCACCTTTCCCTCTGTAGGTCTCGAATAAGCCAGTCAACTCGAATAATCCACTCGGAGAACTATCGGGCACTACTACGCTCGCTTAATTAGAGGCTATCAAGAGTAAGCAGGGATCACTGCAATCCCCGATTGAGCGAGCATGTGTCGAACCTGTTGGAAGGGTGATCAGCACGCCCGAACGAACCAGTGGAGGCGAATTGGGGAGACGTATAGATGAAGACGATGAATGTTACTAGCAGTTTCAACCCCCACTCCCCACCCTTAGTGCTCACCGCTGAACTATCGTCCCTTTCTCTCTCTCCGACTCTCCTGGTCTCTTAAGTGAAATCCCGACATCAATCTCGGTAACGATCCTGGATTAACGCTAATTTGTCGCGACCGCCGATATTCCGGAATTACTGACAAACATCTCGCGGTTGTTCTCCAGTTGACTGGAGTCGATCCATCGGAGCTTTGGAAATCCGCCTTGGATGTCCCCATAGCAACGGGAAGCTCTGTCCGAATAACGGGAGTGAATAAGATTGCGGGGGTGTAACCCCCCGAAATGCCTCCGGGGAGATTGCTGGGGAAGGGGGGGGGGGGGTGAGGGTGTTCGATTCTTTCGGCCCCACGATGCTTTCCGGGTGGACAATCGACTCGAGCTAATTTAGCCGACGCTCCTAATATCGTCGTCATCGGCCTCCCACGAAATTCCCCCATGAACGGTAACTCGGGACATCACAATTATTGGAGTCGCGAAACTCGATCAGGATCATGAAAGCATGTAAGAATAGATGGCGGAAAGTGGAAGGGGAGGGACTGGATTCAGATGTGAGGGCTCAGGGAATTTGTCGCGGTTTCATTGCAGAATTGAGTTAATTAATCGGGGGCGTCGAATTCTAGGGGTGCGGTTGATCATTGAGGGTTGAATCAATTCATCGGGTATTGAATTCTTGGAATGAGTTAATTAATGGGAAATTAAATATTAGAGTTGAGTTAATTCATCGAAGATTAAATTCTAGGGATGAGTTAATTAATCGGCAATTGAATTCTGGAGTTGAGTTAACTAATCGGGGCGTTGAATCCTCGGGCATCGTTTGATTAATGGAGGCTTGAATACTAGAGCTGAATCAATTCGCTGGGAATTGTATTAGTTAATTCATCGGGATAATCATTAATTCATCGGGATAATCATTAATCATTAATCGAGATTTTCATTAATAATAATAAATGGGGAATTAAATTTTAGGATTGAGTTAATTCATCGAATATTAAATTCTATGGATGGTTTATTTCATCGGGGGATTGAATTCTAGGGTTTCAGTTGATTCGTGGAAGGTTGAATACTAGAGTTGAATCAATTCATCGGGAATTGAAATTCTAGGGTTGAGTTACTTCATCGGGAATTGAATTCTAAGATTGAGTCAATTCATCGAGCATTAAATCCTACGGTCGAATCAATTAACCAGGAATTCAATTCTAGGGTTGAGTTAATTCAGCCGGGAATGAATTCCAGGGATATGTTAATTCATCGAACCTTTAATATTAGAGTCGAGTTAATTAATCGAGGGTTTAATATTCAAATGGAGTTGATTCATCGGAGGTTGTATATTAGGTTTGAGTTAATTCGTTGGGTATTGCTATCTATTGTTGAGTCGATTAGTAGGGTTGAGTTAATTCTTTATACACCCCCGGGCTTGGAACGTCGTTAAGCTTTCTCAGAACCCTCTCGAAAATTGTTCGAAATTGAAAAAATTCTGTCGAAATGGAAAAAATATGCTTTGACTATCTTCGACGTATACTCCGGTTCCGAGACAAGGGGAAGAAAACTGTTGTGGCACATATCCCTCTGATCCAGTCGCTCTCGGGATTAAAGCCCTTGGTATGTCCCATTTTGGTGTCTCGTTACCAGGAACCGATATAACGCACTGTGTGACTCGTTTAGATCTCTCTCTCTTTATCTCTTTCTCCCCCCCCCCCTCCCCCTCGTAACCAAATACCACGAAATGTTCCATAAAGTCGTCATAAGACAGTGGACTTCGACCGACAGAGTTCTTTCTTCCTTTCTGCTTCTCATATGTGTGAGACGATGCCACCCCCCCCCCTCTGCCGGCGATGAAAAAGGTTCGGGAGGGGGAGGGGGTCATGGTGGTCTCCCTTGTGCCCAGAGATGACGCCGGAATTCAGTTGCTTCAGCATTTAAAGAGATCACAGAGTTTTCATAAAGAAACGGTGGAACGTGGTGCAAAACGAGAAAGTGCTATGCACGTGCGAAATAACGAGGGGAAGAATCAAGACGGTCGCATTTTCGTCAGCTGGAAAATAATCACCATGTTTTCGTAAACTTCGAACCTCTCCTGAAGTTACAACGGCCAAGAAAATTCCTGAGCTATTAATTACTGTTTTTTTTATTTGTTGTTATTCTGATTAAAAATCATTGTTATTATTATTATTATTATTATTATTTCAATTTTTATTCTTTAAAAAAGAAAAACTATTGAAAAATGATTGACTGCTTTTTAATAACTTTCTCGATAATCGTATTTACTACTATAAACCTCAATGTCACTATTATTGTTATTTTCAAAATAATAAAATCATTGTTACTCTTGAGAAAAAATATCGAGTACTTATTATAACCATGATAATTAGCATTTTTTTAATAACATAGTTAGCGTTTTAAAAAATGATTAACAATTACGTAATTACAATAAATTAACAATTTGTTTGTGCGAAAAAGGGTATCTTTGAAAAACAATAATACTCTTATTCTACAAAAATTCGTTTGTCGTACTCTGGTTGGCGCGGTGGAGGGATAACGGGTAACGGTGGAGAAGGGTCTCAGGGGGGAGGGATGGTGAAAGAAAACGATAGTATGAAATCGCGGTTTGATCGCGAAGCGACTACGAGACAGGAAAATTTATTCTGTTCGATAATCCGGCTGCGGGGTAAGCGATAGCAGCTACAATAGCCCTTTCTCTTTCTCTCCCTCCGTATACCTTTATCTACCGGCATGCGTATCCCTTTCTCTTTCCTTTCGTAGCCCTTTTTTCTCTTTTCGTATCTCTTTCTCTCTCCCTTCATAGCCTTTTTTTTCTTTCGTATTCCTTTTTCGATCCCTTCGAAGCCCTTCTTTTCGTATCTCTTTCTTCCTTCGTAGTCCTTTTTTTCTCCTCTCGTGCCTCTTTCTAACTCACCCTTCCCATCTCCTTCTCCCTTCCTTCTTATCCTATACTCACTCAGTTTTCCTATTTCTTTCTCTCCCTTTTTCTTCCTTCCCTCAGCGCTTTGTTTCTTAGCCCTTTAGTCCTTTTTCCCTTCGTTGGCAGCCCTTTTTCCTTCTTTTGTATTCCTTCCTCTCTCCTTTCGTATCCCTTTCTCTCGCCCTTCGTATCCCTTTTTATTCCTTTTTCTCGCCTTTCGTATCCCTTTTTATCCCATTTTCGCCTACTTCGAAGATAGAAGGGAATAGACGTCGAAACCTGTAGTGGATGCTGGGACGTCACATTGTACGTGATCGAGCCAAAGATATTCGAAGGGCGAATATGCTAAGTACCTTTTTTCGGGAGTACCTTCGACCCTTTTCTGCCCTTCGTTCAAACACCCCCGTCCATCCCCTAGCTCCGGTGTTTCCTCAGCTATTCCGGGCTCTCGCCCTTATTCGGAAATATTGTCCTTCGCGAAGTGGTACTGTCGAAGGAAGAGAGTGAGAAAGGAAAAAGGCGATTAAAGGGCGAAGAAAGCTTGGAGACATCGAGGGCGTGAAAGTACCGGACGAAGAGTTGGTACGATGATGACGACATCGCTGAAGGCACTCGATAAGTTTCAAAGGGAGAGAGAAAGGGCATCGACTCTCAAAAAGCAAGGGATTCCTCTACACTTGGAATCGGTTTACGAGCAGGCTCGTTAAAATATTATCCGAACGACGCCTCAGCTGTTCTATATTTTCTGCACCCTTTCCCTTTACCAAGGCCCTATCCCATCATCCCTCATCATTTCTCCCTTTATTCTTCCATTTTTTATTATTTGTTTTTATAATACTTACATTATATATTTTTTCGTCATTATTAATATTTACTATTGTTTTGTTATTATTATTCAGTTATACATTAATTATAGGTTATTTAATGATCGTCAAATAATTTATGGTTCATTGCTTAATGAACTATATTTGATCGCGGAGCGAGTACGAGACGGGAAAATTTATTCTGTTCGATAATCCGGCTGCGGGGATTATAATCCGGCTGTATGTATTCGGGCAACGCACTTAATTCAAATAAAATTTTTATTTTCATTATTGTTATTGTTATTTTTCTTAATAATTAATGATATATATATATATATGTAATTGATTATACTTTTTTAAAGAAAAATATTAATTACTGGCACAAGACGAAAAAGGGAGTTCGCGATTACTATCATATAACAGAAATTACAATGTTCTTTATTATTTATCTTTGCATTTTGATTATCGTTGATCATAGTAACTTTGATATTGTTTTTGTCATTATTATAGTTTCATTAAATTTAATAATACTATCGTATTTATTTAAAAACGATGATTATCATAATGATAAATAAAATAAAATGAATAACTAATAATTGCAAGATAACAATAATAATAATGTTGATTTTTTGTTATTTTTAATTTTCAACAGAATAGTCTGTATTTCAAATGTTAATATTATTTCAGTATTATAACAATTATAAGTATTCCTAATTTTATTTTTGTTAATTTTTACAATAACGAAGAAAAATAATATTATCATAGTAATAAGTTATAAATAAAATTTCCGGCAACAACAAATAAATATGACAGTAAAATTATTATGAACGCGAGAATTGCGAGTACAATTAATGGTTAATCAACTTACACAATTTCAAACAACTTCGTGTTAATTAATATTTTTCAACAATCGGATTGTTTAACAAATATAATGATTATTGCTACTATTAAAAATTAGTACAAAAAATATTAACACAAAAAATGAATACAAATTAATACAAAATTAATACGATTACAATGCAAATAAAGATATGATTCGAAATTGAATAAGACAAAATCAAATGTGAAAAGAGAAAAAAAAAACGAATACATCGTTAATCGTAATTCACTTCTCCGTTTCTCTTGGGGCAACTGCTTGGTGACACGCGGCGCAAACATTTTCGCCAAGAAGTTCACGGGATGCTGGAACCGCGTAGCTCTCTATGCAAAATAATCGCTTCTTAATTGTGGAATAATTGGATATTCGGGTTCCCCCGTGTTGCAGCCCGGTCTTATATTCGCCCGTATAATCGGCGTGGTCTTTTACGAAGCGCACACCGAACGACAGCGACATCGGGCGGCCCGCGAAATCCGCGAGCGCTTTCCTTCGCCGTCTGTCGTTCGCCATTATTTCCACCCTCGGGCGACAACGCCTCATCTACCTACCGGGGTCCCAGCATTCGCGATCGGATCGCGAGCCCAACAAAAAAAAGGATCCTCCCATCAAACTTTGATCAGTGCCCCGAGACTAACGAGACGAAAAGTAATTTTTTTTTCTCGCTAGTATTTTTATCGTAAATGTTAATTTTCATTATTATTTTATTTTTCTTCTCATTCGATATTATTTCGCATTAATTTGTAAATTTCATATTTTTTTTTCGTTCAACTTCATTTAAATTTCATTTTTAAATATCGTTTTAATCTATATGTTTTTGTTGTTGAATTAATTGAATGTTGACTTAACTTTTTCGTTTAATTGTTTTTACTTTCATTTCACTGTTATAATTCAATGAGAATGTTGAAATAATTTTTGTTTTATCGTGGTTACTATTTTTATGGTCATTATTCCTTTCCATTTCATGTTATTTTTAATTGAATTTAATTTGAATGATATTAATTTTATCTCGATGTATTTTTTTATTTTATAATTTTTATTGTTACAACACTAATAATTTTGTCTTCATCACTATTATTATTTTATTTGTTATTATGAATATCGTTATCAAAATAATAATAATAATAATAATAATGATTATTATTATTTTAAAAAAACATATTTGTTTCAAGATAATACTAAAAATAACAACAATAATTGATTTTAGAATTATTGGGCGTTGCAATTCTTATACCGTTGTTGTTATCATTGATATTATTCCCATCATTGCTATAGATTTTCTTCTTATTGTTGTTATTTTATTATTATGACTATTCCTCTCGTTGAAATTGTAGCGCAAGGAAACTCCCATTGAATAAATTGGAAACCGGAAGCCATATTAAAAAATGGAGTGAAAAAAAACACAGTCATGTATGAACGTAAGCCTGGGCCACTATTCGGATGGGTGTACGTCGATGCTGTAGAGCAGGACGACTTATACAATAGGCACAACAGTCTGGGAATCATACGTGTGAGAAAGCGCAGGAGCTGGGCAACAAACGGACTGCGGTACGCCAAAGGACCCCCCCCCCCCCCTCTGCTCCGCTCGACCACTCGTGCATTTGCTATCTCAAGACGCTTTAATGCGTTTAACCCGGCCAAGAAGATAATGGAAAATTTATTGCTCCCTGTTTTGGGTTGCTGGTGACCCGATGAATATATATATATATAGGTATATGTGTATGTTGGAATTTATATACAGTATATAACGAATGCTTTGCACTCCCTTAGTATCTAACACTCTCGACTTGCTATTTGGAACCTCGAGATTCAGAGGGTCAACACTCCCTCGATTTCCTCGTTTCCTGCACGCAAAACTCCACTTCCGTGCTGACGTAACGAATTTGGTAGAGAGAGATGAAAAAAAAAGAAAAATAATGGATTGTCGATTTGTTTTGAGAGAGCATGTACATGTGTATTTATTTTGAAAAATCAGAGAATAATGACGACCTGCAACTTTGTCTATCTCCTTTCTCTTTCTCTCTTTCTCTTTTTTGCTCCAAAATATTGAACCCGCTAAACGTAAATTTATATATTTTGATTTTTTATTAATCCGAAAGCGATAATTTTTTTTTGATTCTGATTATTTTTTTTTTCAATTGAGTATATTTTTATAATATTCTTGTGAAAATATTTTTTTGTCAATTACAATTTTGTAATAATGGTTTTTATTAATTCCAGTTTTATTATGACTTTTTTTAATTACATGATAATAAAATGTATTCTGTTTTATTTATTCATTTGTGTTTCTTAACAATTTCGTGTTTTTGTGATAATGATTCTTATTTATTACATTTATATGATAATATTCCTAATTCATTGGTATTCAATAACAATATCGCTCGTTAATTAAATTTCAATGTTTGATTTTTTATCTTCATTGAATTTTGAAATTGTCCTATCTAGAAACTGATCGAAGAGAGAAAATAACGAATAATCTAGAGCAGTAAAAGAGCGAAGCAGTTTTCTTTTTTTTTTTCAAGTCTCCCACGTGACAGATTCGAAAAAAGAACGTGCTCGTTGCAGAGAAGAAACCGGAGGGACACCAGCGCGCCGATGCCTAGAACAGATGTTTCTCTTTTTCTTCGGGCAGCAGCTCGGACCGAAAAGTGTAGATTCTGAAAATTTATGGCTGCTCGTCGATAAGACGAAGGACGGAGATGTAAAACACGTGCAAGTGATGTGTCTATATTTTTATATATTTAAAAATGTATTATATCAATTTACAAAAACAATGGAAAATTTTCAAAATTTCTACGGATTTTCCAGATGGAAAAAAACATGAAAAGTTAATTCGCAAGGTTACAAAGACTTAATACTTTTATTTTTATTGTTGAATTAAATTTTCATTCTTATTTTGACGATTTTTTCATTTTTTTTTTTAATTTCATTAGTAAATATAAGTGTGGTCATTGGATTTTTTTTCAAATTTCGTTTAAATTAAAATTTAAATATAAATTTAATTTTAAACGTCAGTTTTGTTTTAATTTAAGACGAGCACGATCAAATGAAAAATCAAAATAAAATTGTTACGCGTGTGGCCGAATGAGATACACTCATACGATAATTATTATGTATTAGAAGTATGGTTTCTTGATATTTTTTATTGTGTCTGTCCGACCAAAACAAACATTGAAAAACAAAAAATAAAAAAATAATTTGACCGATATAAATTGTTCACCATTTCATTTTTATATCTGTTTATAATTTTTCTTATATGTTAAAATGAATTGTAGGATCTTTCGAAATTAAAACAAAAATAACTTCACGAAAAAAATATATTCTACATACTTTTATTTCTGTTTTTATATTTATAACCTTGTTTAGTTTTACAACAAATCTTTACGATTGATTTTTGTTTTCAATTTTACATCTTAAGTTACTCAATATATATATTAATAAAAAATATACATAGATATATACATATGTAAAACAGATATAGTATTTTTTTAATTTATATTCACTGCTTTCTCATTTGTACGTGCGGTTAGCGCTTTTTACCCATCTCCCTTCCTGTTCACATTTTTCCTAATTTCTTCTCTGGCCCGAGATCTTTCTCCCTGGTTTCACCGTAACTTCCCTATTCAATATCCCATCAGGCCCCATGTGGCCACAGCCGGCTTACGCCAACACTACACCGCATTTGCCGAGGGCACGGGGAAACTGTGTAAAACCCGAACCGGTATAGACGGCCATGTATTTTTCTGATTCCTTGGTGTACCGATTTTTTATTGAAGTTTTTTAGTGAAGTGATTTAGGTGCGGTGACCGCTTTATTGTATAAGCGGTCACCGCACCAAGTATCAGCCGTACCTCGATGCTGTCCATAGTGCTTAACTTCAGTGACCGCCCGAGCGGCACTCCGACCGCCAAGCCACTAAATAAATCATGTAAATAAACTAATGAATCATGTAAATAAATAACAAAATCATGTAAATAAATGAATAAATCATGAAATAAATGAATAAATCATGTAAATAAATGAATAAATCATGTAAATACATTCTTTATTTTCAACATCTTTTATCTACAAAATTTTACAAAAAAATAAAAGCTTTTAAATATATACATAAAAAACCAAATATATAAGTAAATCAAACCTTTTTAATCGACGTTTTGTTCGTTTCCCGCTCCGGAGAATATTTTTTCCATCATCATCTCAATCACCACGAATTTGATGTCCCATTGGATCAAAATTATCGATAAAATAATTGAAACAAAAAAAGAACACAAACGAAGAAAAAAAATCAAAATCCGCACGCACGTTTTCACCCCATCTGGAGAAGAACGAGAATTTATAGTCGCGTGTCCTCTCTCTCCGTCTGCTCCTGCTGTCGCGTAAATCGGGGCGGCAGCGGAGAGACCGAGGAGGTCAGCGACGTTAATGAGGAAATAAATACGCAACGCGTCGAAGACCGCTCCGAGCGGCAGAGCTCTATGCTAATTCGTCTCGTCGTTCCACGGTGTGTAACGTTCGCGCTCGCTTACAAGTAACAATGAACGTGCCATCTATACACACACACACACAAACATATATATACAGGGTGGACCATTCAAAGTGACCACCTCAAACATCTTCGTTTTCTTTGGAATTGCAGACGGACGCTGGTGGCAGTGCGACTCTGGCGATCACCGAAGCTAAACAGCGTAGGAAGAGGCTGATACTTGGATGGGTGACCGCTTAGCCGTGCTCTGGCTTGCGCATCGACCAGTCAGCGGGAGGCCAATTTTTCTGAGGCCTGGGTGGTGTACTTTAACCCTTTATGGAGTCATGTTGTACTTCTGCAACATACCATTCCAATATAAGTAAAAATATACCAAATGGAGATAGACGGACTTTACTCGATGTTGTACATCGGCAACAAACGTTCTAACCATTTAGTAACAAATAAGCTCACTATATGGCGATACTTGTATTTGTGTTCGATTTAAGTGACGAATGGGTACAAGCCGTTTCACGTTCTTCGAGTTCGTTTACGAAAAAATATTTTTTGGTGAAATAGTGATATTTGGCTGTTGAAATCGATATAAGTAAGAGGATGTATTTCAATAATCAATATTTTTACTAGAAAATTGTTTTTTTTATTATTTCATAGACAGATTTTGTTTGGTTGCAAATTTGCAACAAAATATGCAATTTTTTTGGTATAATAAATACTTAATTTTTAATAACTTTTTCAAAATTATTATTTCCGATAATAATAACCTATTTACCATCTAGTATCAATAAAATCAACAAATTTAACGACCTTGCACCGTAAAGGGTTAATACTAAAGTCTGTACACCAAGGAATCAGAAGTATACATGGGTCGTCTATACTGGTACGGGTTTTCCACAGTTTCCCCGTACCCTTGGCAAATGCGATATAGTGTAGCGTAAGTCGGCTGTGGCCACAACTGGGCTTAGGTTCTGGTGGGGTATTGATCAAGGAACGAAGATAAGATGGAACGGGGTAAAAAGATGGTGGAACAGGAAAGAAACGTGGAGGAGATTTGAATAGGGAGAGAAAGAAGGAAACAAGTTAAAGCGCTAACAGCGCGTACGAGTGAGGAACAAATCATCCTTTGGAATCACGAAAACAATGTCAAGAAGTTATTTGATCGATTATGAACGGCCACCTAGTGAAAAAGTTCATTTTTCTCAAGGTCACTGTTTTTGCATTTACAAGATCGTCAATGCTTTTTTCCAATGGGTTTTGCTCTTCTTATTGCGTTGTAGTTCATATTCAGATGAATTCAACGCTCTGTAATAACATGACCTTGAAACTATTTTTCACCAATGTATTTTAACCCGAATCCCACGATTTACGATATCTCGACCTTCAAATAATTTTTCACTAAAATATATCATGACCTTCGAATGATTTTTTACCAAAACCTATAACGAACTCGATATAATTTTTCAACGATATATATAATGACCTCGACGCGATGTTTCACCAAAATGTATCGTGACCTTGAAACGACGTTTCACCCTAAGTATTTCGGTGGAAAATCGTATAGTTCAAGACGAATGGAAAAATCTACGATATCGTGATCTCGAACTGCTATCACTGGTCCCTGGCTTCGCAAATATATCGATATAAAAAATATATATAAATCGGATAAAATATTTCAAGGTTAAGATGTTATGGGTCGTTGGATTCGACTGAATATCAGTTACAACGTTTTACAAACAATTTTCGAACTTATTTTTAAAAATCGTGTTCCCACTCAAAAAACCATTAATGACCTTGAGATTGGGAACACTTTGACTTTGATAAAAATGCATTTACGAAATCAATGAAATTACCCCGTGATATTTTTTTCTCCACTGAAAATGCAACGAAGATTTTTGATCACCTTAAATGGTCCACCCTGTATATCGTGATATAAGTATACATATGTATATATACGTAAGGATACACAGGTATAGACACGTAAACGGTATATTACAAAAAAAGAAAAAAAAAACGGCCTGCAGTTGCCAAGGCAGGCTGCTGCGCGAGCTATAAAACCGCTAATACAAAAGCTGATGAGCCGCGTCGATGAGCTCCGGTGTGTGCCGCACGCGCGAACTTTGACCCACCGTAAAAAAAAAAAAAAGTATATATATAAAAATGAAAAAAAAAGTAATCGGGAGAGTGTCTTTCGACGACGTTTCTTGACTCGGCCTGCAGCTGCATCCCGCGAATGCAAATTTTGCCCGTTTCCGGAAAAAATTAAATCGTTTAAACTTTTTAAAAATAGATAAAATCTTTTTTTTATTTTGCAATAATTTTAATGGTCTCTGAAAATTTATTTTTATTTTTGGAAGTTAGCGAGACTTTGTTGGGAATGCAGTTTTTTAAAAATATTTCTTGGAGATTTAATATCGTAATTTAACTTTAATTCAATTGAAATTATTATTTAAATTATGTGAGTTAATATTATGTGAAGCATATAAATCATATTTTTTTATTGTTTTGTTTATTGTTATAAATAAAAAAGCAATAATATATATTTATTTTTTCGTTTATAAATCAAATTATACATATATAATAAATAACTAATAATAATATTTATTATTATAAATATTTTTGTTTAATATTATACATTTCCATTATTATTATTATTATTATTATTATTATTATTATCGTTATTATATAAACATTTAATTGAAAATATTTTTCGAATTGAATAAAAATGATTATAATAATTTTTCTTTTATATCTACTTTGATTCCTTTTTAATATACCAATTATGTTAATTATTATAATTACAAGTGATGTGTAATAAGTTGAATGTAAGAAATGATCAAATATATCGATATTTACTCCAGTTAATTAATATTTGATTTTTCAGAATTATTATTATTAAAATTACAATCGCTCCTACTATCACGATTATTGTTATTATTAGTATGTATAGGAAACTCCATAATTTTTCTGTTGGACACAGACGACACTCCGCATAATCTTTATTCCGGGCGAAAGAAATTCTTATCCAGAACGAGAATTACATAACCTGGTGGAATTATACTGGGTCACCAAAGAAGTCGTGCTAATCTTTGCTCTTTTGCACAATTATACGCGGACAATCGCGAACACAAGCGCAGACAAATGTACGCTTACAATATAATTAAAATAAAGACATCGATACGTTATAGATTAAAAGTTGCAAAAACAAGGAATTTTTTAAATTGTTAAATCAATGCGAGGCGATGTACGTAAAAAAAAAACTCGTTACGGTCGAAATCAATTTGATTTCAAACGTTGACAATTCATCTACGGTTTTATTATTCGAAAAGATATTTTTTATTTAAACAAAATAATAATAAATTAGCCATATTCGATGTAAAATCGATTTTTGTTTGTTCAAATAAAAGTTTTATTTTGATATTTTCAATTTTAATATAAATTCAATAAATATATATAATGTATATATAATTTAATATAATTCAATAAAAATATAAATAAATATCCGAAATACTATAATTTATTTATTACAGAATTTATGAAATCAATTCAAATGAATTAAAATGAATACAACATTAATAAAAATCAACGTAAATTAAGAATATCTATCAAATTCGCGTGTTGTTTTCTGATCAAATTGAATCCAAGCGTACATATATACGAATACATATATAGATTTGTTCAAATCGGTTTGGGTTTGCTTAGGTCTGCGCATATATCCATATATATACACACACACACACACACACACACACACACACACACACACACACACATAGTTAACCTTGTTCCGATTTTTTTTTTCATTGTTCGTTATCTCGTCTCGGAGGATATTGTTCGTGACAAAACGGGGCGCACGTGACTCCCGGCGTGATTAAAATGTTAATCACGAACCGCAAAACGCGGGCTCGTTTTTCGTCAACTCATACATAGACCCTTCGTGCACGTATACGGATACACGTATTGGGACCTTTTTTTTCGTAGGTTCATCCGATACCCTTTCAATAACTCGGGATACAGTATTGTCAGTGAATGAACCGGAGGACAAGGGGAACCAGAATAGGGTGAGGAGAGGGGGAGGGGATAGAGAGGGAGAGAGAATTAAAACCTGGTGAGGGGCGGGGGGTTTTCACGTCGAAACGAAGATGCCTAGATGTATGTACAACGACCCCGTGGCTCGGTCTCGATTCCCCGTACGCCCATACGCGTCTCCGGTTACCTCGGTGGATTAATTATGGGGTAGATCAAAAGAGCATGCGACCACAAAGCGAGTGTGTGTATAGTGTAACGGGTGGACCAAATTGAATGGAGAAAGGGTGAGGCGTGGGGGGTGGATATTCCGCGGTGAGGGTGGGGGCGACGAAGGGGTGGGGGTGATAGGAAGGAGGATAAACTGATAGTGAGCACTGATTGTACGAAAACATGTTTGTAGAATGTTAAGGACGCCGTGGCTTCAATATTGATTGCTCGGTGCTATGTGTTTTCTAATATCTCTTGTTGGATTTGATTTTTTTTTAGTTTGTATTCGGTTTGGGTTTGGGTTTGTTTCGGTTGGATTTAGATTTTGGTTGATTCGGGAGTTGTTTGGGTTTGCTGCTGTTTGGGTTTGCTGCAGTTTCATTAGTTTGGGTTAGGTTTACTTTGAATTTAGTTTTGTTTCGGTTTGGTTAGATCTGTACGGTTTGGATTCGATCCTGATGTGGATTCGTTTGGGATGGGCATGGTGCCGATTTAGATTCGTCTACGTTTGAACTTCAATAGTTTCGTTGTTATATTTTTTTTCTTATTTCTGACATTGATAGAAATCAGTATTTTTGAAAACTAATGAAAAAATATTATTTATATTTTATATTTCATTTTTTTGAAATAATAAACACCCATTGATGTTTTTTTAGCAACCCCTTAATCATTTCATAAATTAATATACGACCGTTATAATTTTTCGCGAACCTCTTAATTATTGTTTCAAATCGATAAAGGTTCATTTTAGTTTTTCGCTAAGCGCCATAATCATTTTTTTTATTTATTAAACACCCCGTATATTTTTTTTTTCGTAATCCCTTAATTATGCCGAATATGTGAAAATGGTCTGTGCATATACAGGGGGCACATAAAATACACGAATATTTAAATTCTCGTGTGTCGTGTCAAAGCTCCTTATCGTATGCGAAAAAATTCTCCCGGCGGGTATCACAATCAAAGTGTCCTTGACTTTTGGGGTTATCAGTGGGTTGGGGTCAATTCGGGGGTTCTCTCCTCTCCGATCAAAACGCCTGCGTACAGTAGAACGAAAAATTATAACGCACTCTCATTCGTAATTATCGAACACCCATCCCCCTGCTCCTCTCGACGTCACCCCCTCCTCTGTCTCTTCTCTTCTGTCTCTAGGTTCGATTTAATCATCAAACATCCGCGTGCACGGGTATGCGCGGTATTTCCAACGGATGAGAAATACGAGAGATTATTTTCGTCCTCATACATGCCAAAATGATGAATTAATTTTTTTTGTTTTTTTATGTGGAATTGGTAAATGTTGAAATTGGGTGGACGCAGTTTCTTTTGTTTTACCTATTGGGTTTTTTTTATCAATGAATAATTCGTCCGGAAAGTCTACAATTTTTATAAATATTGCACACAAAATTAGTAGTTAAATAATCGTTTATTTAATTCGTCAATAATTATTTAAATAATTTTCAATAAATAAATAGAGTGATCTGTTGAATAAATATAACGTTCTGCATATAATAATATGGCTGTAATCATAAAATAAAATTAGTCGTTGAATAATTGTTTGTTTTATTAAATATGACTATCGAACGATTTTTGTTTTCGTCGTTTTTATTTATTTCGTTTATTTCATTGATATACGATAGATTTTATCCATCCACTTTCAAAATGTATTCATTTAGTTTATCACTCGTACCCAGATTTATGCTGTTAGGTACAGTTTGTTAATATTTTTTAATTTTGTTCATTAATTGTACATCATCATAATTTATGATTCTTAAAAAAATATATTTTTTTATTAAATTAAATATGGAAAAAATAAAAATGCAGAAATGTATATACTTTTTTTTCTGTCAATTTATTATTGAAATATAAATGTCAGTATATTGCAATAATACATTTCAATTCCCAAATGTAGGTAAAAATAAAACAAATAAATAAATA